>PVHP010008611.1:0-52699 GCA_004024765.1 Zapus hudsonius | reverse complement strand
CATACACGTATATATTTGCATCAATGAACCCATATAAATAGTTTACCAAAGTTGTTCTGGATGTCTACATTATGCGTGCTAAATTATATTTATTTTAGTGGCCACTTATTTGTGGGTTTTTTTTATTAGTAAAGCTAAATACAAAGCTTCATTTTTTATGTTTTGACCCACCAAAGCAATTTTGCAGCCTTTTAATTAGAGTATAACCCTTTTATTGGCAGGAAAAAGCCACCAATTCTATTAAATTGTTTCTTTACAAAAGTAACTGTTCAGTTGGTGCTTGGTTTTATGTTAGACTATTTTACTTCATATATCATTTCATCCCAAGTTAGTTATCTAATTTAGCATAAGAAGAAATCCTTATAATTATCTATGATGGTCACTCACAAATAAAAACATATCCTTTATGTTCTGGGAGATTAGCTTTTCTTCACTTGCTCCTTTTTCTTGATAAACTCAGTTTTTTGATAACTATAATGATAGAGGGAAGGGTCTGGGGGTGGGAAACCTGAGACTTTCTTCTCCGGGTCATTTTGCATAAAGAGTTCTTTCCATACACGTTCAGATGATGTATGCTGTATTATAAATGCAGCAGTGGCAATTACAGAGTTATTCTTACCACTTAACCTGCATCCTTCCAAGTGGCCATTTCCCGGCTGCTAAACTTAACATCTGCTGCTTTGATAGCCTAATGCCCGACAGAATGAAAATCAAAGGGATAAAAGCCTAGTAGGCTTGTTTGCTCTGACAGGTAATGGTGGTACGGGTCTGTGTTTGTGTGTGTGCTTTAAGTTTTAATCTGCACTATCTGAAATTATCTGCTGTTTCATCCTTGCCCAACAAGAACATAGTTCTTTTTCCTACAGCCTCTCCCCACAAGCTCTGGAGTCAGAAATGGGGGTGAGGGGGGGGAGAGGACAACTAAAAACCTTCTTCTATGTAGGTATTCAAAGAACATGTTTTATGGCTGCTTTCAGCCTCACAAACACATTCATAATATCCAATGTTGGGTATTTTTCGCACTGTTTGAAAGTTGACACACTGAGGGCAGTACTAATCAAAATACTTGTGAAATGAGGAATCAAGCAGTCAGTTTAATTACCGTATTCTACTCTGGTTCTGTCTGGTAGTGGAATCATTGGACATTGACTTTTAAAGCTCTGAGTGAGATCAGAGGCCAGTTTAACTAATTTTAAGTGTTTCATCTTGATTTTGCCTGATTCTCATCTCTTCTTTCCTCAACCATGACCTCTGCTTCAAGCTTATCATCTCTGTCTCTCCTTGTCCTCAGACACCCACCCTCTGGGAGGGGGGCGTGCTCCGCTGGGATAACTGCTGCTTTGACCATAGCTTGGATGTCATCCTGCTGATGTCCTCAGATTCAGCAGGAATCTTCCCAACCCAAGCTGCACATGCGCCAAAAGGGGACAGCACATCTCTGTTTGCTTCAACTTCTCAGCACTTGTCCAAATCTCTTGCACCAGGTCTCCTCAACTTTCCTCTCAGAGTTTGTAAAGCTCTTGTATGTGTCTCTCCGTACTTTGTCGAGCGGTGGCTTCTTGAGCCTTGGGGTAGAGAACTCTCTTACATAGGGCCAGGGAACTTGGACAGAGTGCTTTAAGAGGGCGTCTTATGACCTAGCCTTGCATCGTCCACAGAATCACTTTTGCAGGTGACTTGGAGCTCTCCAGTTAGGTTAGAATGGCTGACCAGCAAATTCTAAGTATCTGCCTGTCCCTACCTCCATAGTGCTGGGACTATGGGCACATGCCACCACACTTGGCATTTATATGGGTACTGAGGGTCAAACTCAGGTCCTCAAACTTGGAAGGCATACGTTTTACCAACTCAGTCATCTCCTCAGCCTTTTTATTTGTATTTTTTAAGCTAGAGAGACTATGATCTCTTGGGAATAGCTAATATTTCATTTTTATATCTCTAGCAAATGTTTCAGAGCTTACTGCATGGTAGGTAACAAAGAAAAAAAATGTTTGTTGAATTGAACTTGATTACTCCTGGATTTTGAAGTTGACATGGCTAACTTACTGACTTCCCTGGGTAGGCTAGGAAGGAGGGTGTGAAGTGTAGTCCTGTCATGGGTGAATCTACAGGGAGATGCTGAAATGAGTGAATATCAAGTCACATAGCGTCAAGAGCATAGATACTGGTGTCAGCAAATCTTCCTTTAAGCTGACAGAGATCTCATGGGCTTATCCTTCTGTATTGGAATATGCCCAGGTCACTGCAGAACCCAGATAGCAAACTTAGATTTCTTCTGATAAGCCCTGTCCATTTGGAGGAAAAGGAAAGAAACAAAATGAATCTATGAGGTCATTTTGCCTTTAAAGGAAAACCAGGCTAATAAGAATCAATTATCAGTGTTGAAATATCTTTTCCAGTTCACAACTTTTAATATGGCACAGCAAATTACATCTTTTTAATCTTGGATGGAATTTCCTCTTGAGCTGTGATCTTGTGTTTGTTAATTTCAAGCTTACAGAGCTCTTGGCTGGTGGGAGTGTTACGTAAGCAGAGTGCCCTTGTTCATTGTATAACGTGAGATTCTCTGCTGTAGGTCTCTTGCCAGGTTGCTGAAAGAGAATTCCAGGATTTTGATTTTGATTGGACTGATGTACACATTTTGTAGTTTGTTTCAATCCAGGAGCGAGTTTATGAAATTTAAATTACTTAAATACACTTCTATTTTTTAATGCCTGGAGTAGACAAAAAAATCATCTCTTTTACCAGAGTCCTCTCTCCTTACTCTATTTGTGTTATTAAAATAACTAATTTAAAATTTATTGTAAGCAATCTTGAAAAGTTTATAGCCTATCTTTTCCTATTAATACTAATCGACAACACTTGATTGAATATAATTTAGAAAATGGAAAATGAAAGTATTGCTATATATCTCCATGGCATGCTTTCCAAAAACACCTCCATTCCTTCTTTGCAGACTTGAAAATTAAGGCCTCACATACTGCAATAACCTCCCAAGGTCATTTAAAACAACAATAACCTGGAGAGATTATTACTATTTCATAATCCACTCTTCATTTTTCTAGATCTTTCTGGCTATGCTATCTGTCTTTTAAATACTTTTTCTACATTGATGACTTTAGCGGGCTCTTGCATATAATATAGTAAGTTGATAGTCTTCCCATGGGAGACTCTTCATAAATATAGGAATTTGTTTTAATTAGTGGCTATTTTATATTCATTGCATTTATTTCTAGTTCTTTTATTAGTGAGTTATTTCTTTGAATACATATACACAGATGTAAATTTCTTCTTCAGTTTAAAGTTCTTTGCCCCTCCATGTCTACCCCATGATCATGGAAGTAAACCGGTGTTTTTTTATTCTGTCCTTCCACTTGGCAACCATTTTATTCCACTGCTTTGAAGTGGTGCAGTAAGAGAAAAATGGCTGCCTTTTGTTTATTTCCTTGTACATTAACATGATGACATCATCAAAGATATTAACTGAAATGTTCATCTCCTTAAGAACACAGAACTATAGTGTTCTTAAAGGGACACCTTGTAGTGTGGTTCCAGTGTGCAGAGGGGAAAATGAATCTAAGCATTTTGGAACAAATGAAGAAAAAAATGGTGGCATTTAAATATCTCAATATTCCTTTTGTGTTACGGAAAGCATAGCATTTAAGTCATGAGGCATTCTGAACCAATGCTTCAATTGATGTACAGATAAATGTGAAATGGGTTAATCATAAGACTGAGTTAATTATATCAGCTTCTTCTGGATGAAAAATTTTAAAATATTTTGTTGACAAAAAGTTTACATTGTAATGTTTTTCTTCCAGAAAGTAAGTTATTCATTAAAAGTTTATGTAGGTATACATATACATTTATAAGTGTTTTATATATATATATATGCATGTCTTCCTTATTTTTAAGATTAATTAATTTTTACAAGGGCCTTTAAAATGCACTACATAGCTAACAATAGAGGCAATGTCTTTTCTGATCACTGTATATGGTATTCTGACTTTTCCTTCTGTGCTTTTTTATTGTACTTTTCATGTACTTGTCATAAGATATTTACTGCAACTTGCAAGTCAAAAGCTTCCAAATACCAATTCCATTTGGGAAGATTATTAGAGAGATATGAAATAGATTTTTCATCAAATTCCAAGTAGTGGTTTTTTAATCTGAAAAGTCATAATTAATTTTCAAGTTTTGAAAAATGATTTTAGAAAATTTAAAATATTTTAGAAGATAACTGTGACTGTACACAAATATACATAAACATATTGTATATATTAATGCAATATCCATGCAGCAAAAATTCCTGTAAATGTTGAGTAATCAATTCTGAAAATACTTGTTAGCACTGAAATCAGATAAGGTAGACCATCTGCTTTATTGAGGTTTGCTGTCTAAAATAAGTTACTTCAGTTTTAAGAATTAATATGAACCATATGTTCTTTGGCTCTTGAACTTGAAATCATCATTGTTCTCTTCAGTCAGCTGTTCTAAGAGTGTGTCATCTTTTCAGAAGATAAATTAATCACCTACCTCATTTATATACAACAGTTAAAAAAAAAGTCTCACCTCATCCTCCATAGTAAAAAGAATTAGTATCTCTACTTTTATTCATATATAGCATGTCTGTGATGAGACTTTAATTGGGGGGATTTTGATGGAAATAGCATTTATCATTTTAGTGGATAAAAAAAGAAATAAAAGAAAAAATGCCAGCAATTAAAAGGTTAAAACTTATTGTCAGATGAGTCATTTTGAGCAAGGCTTTTTAAATTTATACAACAGTCCTGTCAGAAGCATTTGTAGGAAAGAGCTTTTTGTAAGTTTTTCCTTCCTTAAATTATTATTTAGCTTCTTAGTAAAATAAAATCTATCTAACTTTTTCAATGCTTGTTCTGATTTCAGTAATATTAATAATTAATAATAAAATCTTGTGCAGGTATTTCCATAAATTGTGCTACATCAAGGCCTTACAGCAGTTCCCTAATCTGTTATTTCCTCCTCCTAGTAGACCTGAGCTGATAAAAACATCCAGAGACACAGGGAAGTCAGGGGCACGCCTGGCTTTCCAGCCAGAGCTCCATGTGATCACATCTAGGCAGCCTCAGTGAGCAGCAAGCAGTAGGTAATGAGTCTTTGTGCGACTCAAGCTCTTGTCACGGAACAATAAAGCATATGGTACCAGCAATAAAACACAAGGCTGGGAAATTCACGAAGATTCCGCTGAACCAGGAAGAACGATGCTTTCCGTGATGCTGACACATAGAGTCTAAGATGATAATCAATTTATTCTGGATTCTCTCGAATGAAGAGAGCAAGGACTAAGGCTGCGGCTCTTTGAACAGGTCGGTAATTTTATAAATTCCTCCAGCACCTACTTGTACTGAATTTAAATGAGGATGGGCTGATGTGTGTTTTGCCTTAAACAAAAACTTTGCAAGATATTTACAGAATGTGAAGGGCGCACTTGAATTGACCCTACATGATTCAACGTTTGATGTAATCCGGTATAACAGGGGAATGTTGATATCACTGTATTAAACTGAAAAGTTATCTATTCTATTTTAAAATGTATAGGTAAGAAAAAAAACATTCAATTATTTCTAATCTTTTATGGATGCAGAAGTAATATAAAGTAGCATATGACCGGTAGGCAATGTAAAAAAGCTTCACGCTTAATTTTTAGTATTAAAATATTCTGTATTTGTGTCTTAGAAATTAGAAGATGAATTATTCATAATTTATTGGCATTTTCCAGTATATTGTAAGGAAGTTTAAAATATTTAATAATTTAAATAACATTTACAAGAAAAATTTTAAATAATTCTACTAAAATATATTTAACTTTAGTAATGCAAATCTCCATGAATTTGCATGTGCTTTTTCTTTTCTATGTGATCTATTTTCAAAACTTGGAAAATATTATTGCAGAAAACCTTTTACATCGTGAACATTACTCATACACGTATAAAGAACAACATATTATCTTAATTGTAAAAACAAGAATGGGTTAATTATAGGATGGTGCATTTTTTTTCCATTTTTTCACTTAAAAATATGTTTCTGTAGATAGTTATAAAATATGTACACACAAGACTTTTGTCTAGAAAATAATCCCTTCTTAGATTTATGGATGACAAAGAAGTTTCCAGTTCAAATAGAAATACTGTTGTGTAAGAAATCAAGGCAAGAAGTAACCAAGAAATAATAATGGCTCAATGCTGAACATCTTTGCCAAAGACAGACGAGCTTTACTGACTGCCTGCCTTGTGAACCTTTAGCTTTAAATACACAGTTTAACTTCACTCTGCATTTTTTTTTAAACTGCAGTGTCCTTTTAAAGGCATCCTGGGACCTAAATTCTTTACAATTAATTTTTGGACACCATTTAGAATGATGATCTCTAAGGCACTTGGGCGCATTTAACATTTTACAAAATTACTATAGTGACTTAATGTATTTGTATAGCGCCTAATATAAATTTACGCCTGTGAGATGCTGTTTAACCAACCACAAAATACTTCCTATGTCTGATTATTCATGTAATACATATTTAATTCTTTTTTTAAAAGAGCTTTGTCTCCAATACAAGAGAAGTTAATGACAATTTTAAATTGGCCTTCCACACGTATTTAAATGAAGTATTTGACTATTTGGGTCTCCTTGGTTACCGGAGTGACTGCAGACAGCTTCTTATGGTGAGGAGACAGTAAGCAATTCTGAGACGCAAACAGATGCTGGAATCCTTGATCCTTTAATAGACATGGGCAGTGTGATGTTGACAGCCCATCTGGATCCAGGTACCCGGCCAGCCGAACCGCAGTTCCATCATCCCTTACCCAGCATTCCGCTCTGGCTGGAGGAGAGCCTGAGCCTTATGCAAATGAGACCAGCTCCCAGGCTTTGACTGCAGAGAAGGGAGGGAGTGAAGGAGGGAGGGAGGGAGAGGGGGCAGCAGGGAGTTCAGAGGTCAGAGAGCTGGCGGAACACTGGATCAGTTGCTTGCAAAAGAAATATCTGGGCTCTGCAGCAGTGTTTTGCAGCAGTTAAATGAAGTGTGCTTTATTTGTGAGTGAAGATCTTACAGCGTGGACGCCGTAGTCATTTAAAGTGCATGCAGGTAGGATGACATTTCGGGATGCGCCTGGTTTTATTTCTATTAAAGTCACTGATGGGGATTGGCTATTTCCATGCATTGTAGCAATGGGTAGGGTGTTGCTGGTTTCCAGGCTTCTCTCAAGTAGTTTGTAGATTTATTTTCTTAGTGTTTTTCTCTATTTGAAATCAGGAGTATGTTTTGTTCTGATGGAATACTTCATATGAGAAACAATTGGGTTTGGGCTTCTAAAGACTTGCATCTTTGGGGTAGGTTTTGATTGTAGAATGCTGAGATGAAATATCTAGATGATTATCAAGGCTTACCACTTTGGGTGGATTTTCAGTTTTTAAGAAATGTGTTTTAAAGGAGAACTGAATTCCTAGCCTAAGATTTTTGTGAGATATGTGGAATTAAAGAATGGGGTTCTTTTGTTCATAGCCACAAAACATCATGAAGGCAATTTTAATAAATTGTATTTTCATTTCAAGACAGGGTTTGGTTGTGAGAGTTTTCATTCTATATTGCATTGCTGAAAATCTTATCAAAGGAGTGATTTTTGGTTTCTGAGCAAGATTCCTCCCTCTGTTTTTTTTAATTGTTATTAAATTTCCTTTTGACTTTTCAGATGATGTTATATGAATTCAACATACACAACTCCCTATGACTTTTCCTTTCAGTTAAATCTGGGCTGTAAAGTTGTCTACGTAAATGTCAGAGGCAGGACAAAGTCTTTTTTTTTTTTCTTATACACTAAATATCACACTTTTGTGGAATGTGTGATTACATCATAGTAATGTCTGTCCTGTGTATCAAACAAATGTGGGCTCACTTTTATTGTTCATACTGTTTCTAATTTCCATAGCATATTTTAAGTAAACTTAAAACAGCATGATCCTAGTATGTTTATCCATATTGTTCAAAAATTTAAATATCAATTTAGCAGTTAGAGTGTTGATAGAGAAAATGTTATTTCCAATTGCATCAACTGTGCATTTGTGTATTACAGGTTGTGTGTGTACAAGATAGATTGGAAAAGACGAAGATGCAAAACATAGCATTTAGTCATGAAGTTGCTGCTTTATACCTCTACATTTGCATATGATATTTTAAATGAATTTTATAAAGCTTTCATGCAAAGGACTAGTGCATAATTTAGAAAGACTTAATTACTTTCTTTGCACTGAAAACAGAGAGTTAATTTTATCACAATGACTAAGACATGCTTGTTTGGCAACAATGTCTTTTATGGCCAATGAAGGGGGCACTGAGGGAGGGGCACTAAGCAGGAGTATGCCATTTATAACAGTGAAGGACATTTATTTCAAATACTTATGAAATACAATTTGTAGTGGTTATTCATTGCCTGATTCCATCCTTTATCACTCTATGGGGACATTATGACATTTATCCAGGACACTAACTTTAATTTATGAAAAGAAATTCATGTTTCATGGGTATTAAAAAATGCAAACACTGCCATTTTCTTCTAAATACATTTTCTTTTGAAACTTTCATTGGCTTCAGCTACAGGAACATGTTTAAAATAAATTATTTCCTTTTTTGATTGATCAGAATATGCTGACACTGGTTCAAACAATATTTGCAGATTTCCACTCTTAAGTACATTATCATGCACAGATATTATATATACTATAATGAATATAACATTACTGATAGTGTATATTCAAGAAGCTACATAAAATATTTGAAACTGTTCAGTCATACTCAATTCACAATTTTTAATGAACATTCTGTATCTTGAATTCAGACAGCTCTGGGAGCTGGTGACTGCTAACCTCCGTGCATATTCTAGGCAACGAAAGGAGAAAGAACTGAGGTCCACATTAATTTAGGCAGTTCAGTATTTTTAACTTTGCAAATGCAACTGCTACCAGAGAGCATATTATGAGCCTGGAAATAAAAAAAAAAAAAAAGCCAGTGTAGGCAAAGCAGGAGCCCATGAAGATTCCTGGAAAAAGCAGGATAATAGATATATGTAGAATCAAGAGAATTGCTGTGCTTCTGTGAGCCACAAGAGAGCCATACATGTCCTGCAGCTCATTTATGGCTTTGAATATCCTGGGTAATTTATGTCTCTATGCAAATCCACTCAAAACTTTGAAGTCTTGCATTTGCCTGAGCCCTCCTACTTCCATACAAATCTCAGCAGCTTGTACATCTGAGCACAGGGCCTGGGTCTCTAAATGTCTATAGAAAAATGTATTTATGTAAATACAATTCAAATTAAAATTGCGAAGGAAAAGAGTAAATACAGTAATCTAAAAACAAACCCTGAAGGATATATAGTTAGTGTACTTAAAGAAATAACATTATATCAGACTTCAAAGGAATCTTTAAGAATTTTTCAGAACTGAATTTCCTTCTGTCTGGTTCCCAACCTGTCTTTGTCATCATTTGAAACTAGAGAACATATTGTAGGCTTGGAAAAGATTTGAGGGCAAACATGTTGTACTCAGTCTAGCAGCATGGTACATAGTCTAAAGTCTACAAGTACCTCTTGTCTCCTTCAAGCACATGTAGAGTTCAGTTTTATTATCACTGTATCATCTGTCCATCTCCTGAACTTCTGTTCCTCGTGGAATAGAGGGAACAAAATGAGTTTTGAAATAAATAAGGATTTTAAAAAATTATTGTGTATTCAAAACAATACATTATTTTAACATGATGTTTTTCAATCAAAACAAGATATTGTCTCTTGACTGCCTCTTACAGAGTTTGAATAAAACTTAATGAATTTTGTTGAAAAATACAAGTACTATAAAATGGTAAAATGATTTTAAGGGTCTTATTAGACCTATAGTAACATTGTAGTGATGTCTTGTGCATATGGCATGTGGTCTGTCCTACACAAGACAATTTTCCACATAGCTAAATTCTGTAACTTTCAGGGTCAGTTTTTTTAAAAGCTAATAAGCTTTCATGGGAGCAAAATACAGCATGCATCACGTTGCCTGGTCGTAAAGTGGAAATCAGTTTAGGCTTCTCTCCTTGTCATCTGAGTCATTCATTATTCTACCATTTTGTTTGCCCATTGTGGAAAGTGGAACTGTTGTCCTCCAACATCTAATAGCCTATTACTGTTATAGGCTTGTGTACTATGTTATGCGCTTTTTAGAATTTTATTCCTCTTTCCTTATTTAATATTTATTACTTTGAACACAGTAATTGCTTGTTGTCTGAGAGCAATTCAAAAATCACTTTAGTGATCCTTGTGGTCAACTTTTTGTGATCTTACAAAAAACTTCTAAATCTTACAAGAAAAAGGAAAGAAATTAACACGCTTCCATACTTCTCTGTGCTGAACTTTTGACACATGACAGTGTATACTGATCATGAGAACATAGAAAATAAACAAAATGTCATTATTATTCCTTTGCTTGGGG
The DNA here is from genome assembly GCA_004024765.1 of Zapus hudsonius. Classification (NCBI taxonomy): domain Eukaryota; kingdom Metazoa; phylum Chordata; class Mammalia; order Rodentia; family Dipodidae; genus Zapus; species Zapus hudsonius. Next base: position 42,193 of record PVHP010008611.1, on the reverse strand, counting down.
TACTGAAAATCACTTGAATTAAAAAAAAAAAGATCAATTATTCCTTTTGTTAGGAAGGATCTGTCATAGACCCTAGACAATCATTTGAAATCACTTTATATCGAATAGGTAAATGAAGCTAACAAGTCATCATGAAAAACATCATGACCAACGTTTTAGTGTCATTTGACTCATTGAGTTGTACCCAGATAGACTTCCTTTTGCCTCTTTCAGAAATTTGTGGCAAGTTCATGCATGCAGTCCATCATGCATGCAGTCGTTTCTTGGACCATCCTCTATCTTTGGGCAAGCGTATGCATCCACATATCTTCTGTTCAGAATTCATTTAGATGTCCACACACAGGTTCATACCTTCCATTCCTCCCAGTCACAAAAAAGGAACCATGGTAGCCCACCATCCACCAGTAAATTTGAAAACTCTTCAAGTTAATCAATGTGTGTGTCATGATACACCTGGCAGCTAATACTAGTTTAGTATGCATTATTCAAACACACTCTAAGAAACTTTGTAAATGTTTGTAAAGGAACGTTTCCTTCATGAGCTACTGTTGAAAGATGAGAAATAGTTCAAAATATCCGGGAAATTGCTTCATGTTCTGGTCTTTTAAAAAACTTTTCCTTTATGTTTTTGTTTTTGAGACATGGATTTTCTATGTAGCTCAGGCTGCCCTTGGACTCACTGTGGTAGCTGAGGCTGGCCTCAAACTTTTGCAGATCCTTTTGCCTTAACCTTCCATGTGTGCAGATTCTAGGCTGACACCCCCACAGCTGGCTTCTCTTCTTTTGAACATTTCCAAAGGACTGAAATTCTGATTAAAAACCTGGGTAATGTTTAATAGAAGGCCTTGTAAACTTAAGAACTCATAAATGGAAACAAAGATTGCATATTGTGTTTTTGATAGGTAAATAAAGGCTTTTATTTATTTATTTTTACGTATTTTATTTTATTGGGAAGTGGCTGAATAGAGAAATGGCTAAGAGCTTAGGTTCAAGTCTCGGTTCAGATGTCATGTCCAAGATGTGCTGTGCAATTTATGTCATCTGAGCCATGGTAATAAGATTCTTCATAGCAGCAGATTTATATATATATATATATATATATATTTGAGAGACAGTGAGTGAGTGAGAGAGAGAGAGAGAGAGAGAGAGAAAGAAGAGGCAAACAGAATGGGTACATCAGGGCCTCCAGCCAATGCAAATGAACTCCAGACACATGCACCACCTTGGGAATCTGGCTTTACGAGGGTACTGGGGAATTGAACTCAGTCAGGTCTTTCTGCTTTGCAGGCAAATGCCTTAACTGCTAAGCCATCTCTCCAACCCTAGACCAGTAGATTTTTACGGAGGTTGAATGGCACAGTGTATCCTTGGCACAGAAGAGTGGCATTTATGAGACTGATGCACTACCTACCCCATTAATGAGGTGCCTAAAAAGGGCATTTATAAGTGATAGTTAATATTTTTCAACCCAAAGAAGTTGGTTCCCCAGTGCAGGAAAACAAGTTGATCTTTAGTCTACTTATGGAGACTCCTGGTGGAATATCTTAGATAAATAAAGTGTAGTTTACCCAATTAAAAACCTACAGGATTTTCTTGGTGCTCATGCCTAGGTAGAACCCAGGGCTAACTTCTCGAATTTAGACTAGGGAAGCAGGGAGGTCAGCCAGCATGATTTTCTAGGTTCAAACAACACACAACTTTATAAATATCTCAAATCTTCGCAACTGGAAGTTCTGTCTTCAAAAAACTCCAGGAATGATTTGGAACTTTCTAAATTTGTATCATTTCTGTTTTTATAGATTTCTCCCTTTGCTCTACTGTTTTTCTTTACTTTGCACAGTTAGTTGTTAATTGTTCTCCTTGGCTCCACCCAGAATTTCTGTCTCATCTGAAGATGATAAGCTTTTTCATTACAGGAGGAGCCTGGCACATAGCAGGTTCCATCTGTTGGCATGAAAACACCCATTTGTTTGGTCAGAGAATGACCTTTATGTTACAGATTTATTGCTGTTTTCAACCTGCCATGAATCATAGTGATGCTTAAGTAGTCCAGTATCAATTGATTTAGCCACAGGGTTTTTCAGAAGAAATTCAGAAAATGCATTTGCAGTTTTTCTTATCAATTATTTTCACAGTATGCCTAGTAAATATATATTGGTAGTATGTTTCGGATAAACCAGAAGAATATCATGACTGGTTTTTTTTTTTGGAGGGGGAACTTATTTTCCGAATGAAATTTCTAAGCCTTGGTTCCCAGCTTGTAAAGGCTGGCATGACTTTGTTGTGACTTATTTCTGTTGTGAACAGGTTTTAATTTGTACTGGCAAGGCATTCACTGAGGCTTGAAAGTCCCCATATTTAATCTCACACTACATATTACTTTTACTAATCGCTACTTTAATGCAGTGTCACTTCTGGTTGCATAACAATTGTTCTTGCCTTAGAGAGTAAAATCTATATCTTGCCTAATATTATTAGGTGGTTCATTATAAAGAATGGCCAAAGCACTTTTTCTTACTTTATCTGTTTAAAAATCTTGATTTTTTTGGGGGGTTTTCTGTCCGATTCCAGCACTTAGATCCGAATGGCTCTGCTTATTTCCTGACATCCACGTAGTGCTGTATGAGGAAAATGGTTGTTTCGTTAAATTTTTTTTTCCTTCACACCAGTCTGATGATTCCTCTGAAGGCAAAGTTTATTAGAGTCTTAAAGACCCTTTGATCTACACTGCTGAGTCTAGTTTATTATTCAATCAGAAACTTTGTAAAAGGAGAGAAACTTTAAATCACTCAGCAGGAAAAACAGTGCTGGGCTCCAGAGCCACCATCATAATGGTTCTGAATTCTCCCAAGTCTGTGTGGTCTCCCCACCCCCACTCTTAAAGTGCGAAAATTCTTGACAGTCCTTCAAGGAATTAGGCTAAGTACCATTCTTTCGTCCTGACAGGAAGTGTAGATAATAAATTTTTCATTACCTCCAGTTGGGACTTTTGTTGTTAGAAGTGAAACAGGCATATAGCCCGGCTTGTGAGCAGTCTTCAACCTTTTTTTTAAAAGCCTGACCATGTTATGTTAATATTTTCTTTGTCCTTGCTAACTAAACAAAGCATCCTAAAAAGTCAACTCTGGTGAAGGATTTTTTTTTCACTCCCAGACCAGTATGTATTTAATTAAAGCCAAATGACAAAAATTTTTTAGGGTCAAAATCCTCCTGGCGTTCTTACATGAATATAAATTCCAGCGGCATATGAGGAAGGGCAGTGATCAGGGGCGCATTTGGAAACCCCCAGACACACATGGAGACCTCTTTATTATTCAAGCAGCCTGTGTAGCCATTGCTCTCTGCACATAGTACATAAACAGATATGAGTAGTTGGACACCAGCACATAGATAGAGGTCACAATGGTCCCCATGGGGACAGGGACACTTCCCATCAGAATTTCTTATAAGTCATGCCTTGTCCCTTATTTTCATAGAAGTGGAAACTGATCCTGCCAAGTGATATCAATATTCTTACTTCACATTATGCCACGTGTTAAAGCTGACACAGATATGATCACAGGTTTACTGAGTAAGTACTGGAATATATACGAGTCCACAGAAACTTTTTACAGTCAAATTGGATGAATGAAGTATCAGGTGGGCTAGCAGTTACAACGGTGTCACGGACCACTTATCAGTGCAAAACGATTTCTTAACCCAGTGATGCTGGTCAGGGAATAGTTCTGATAGAAAGACAGCATTTAACCTTCTGAGCAAATGATCTGGGTGCTTGAAATCTCAGTATCTTTTTTTGAAACTACTGTGTAAGGCTTGAGGGAAGGCCAGAGAACAGGTGCTCACTAAATACTGACTCACTGACTAGAATTATTCTAAGTAGAATGAGGTAACATATTTTTGTGAATATATAACCCAACCTAAAACTATTCCTGTTACAAAGTCCCAAACTCACCTATAAGGCCAGCTTTTGGTAAAGAATGTCATGTAGCAGATAAGAGAATAAGAAAATTGTAGAGGATATAATAAGAGCTATAGCGGGTCGTTTCCATACATGCCAGAAGAATAAGGTTCATGAGTACTAACTATGGGTGTAGTTCAGTGACAGAGGGCCTGGGCTTGGTCTCTACTCCACCTGCAAAGAAAGCTAGAAAGGGCGTCGTCCTAGAAAGGAGGGGACTCTGCTGGTAAAGGGAATGGAGGTGACAATTTTGTTAGTCTGAGCTAATGTGTTCATAGAGAATCTTTCTCTAAGTTCTGTGCATTCACCAGTGTATGTAAGGAGGGGATGCCTCAGTCACCAAAGCAGTGCTTTCTAACCTGGGGCTCCATGACGACATGGTATACACTCCTGCTCCTGTAGACTTTTCTCCTGGACAAAGCATTTCTGTCTTTCTGCAAATGCTCCAACTGCAATTAATCAAATGTTGAGATTTACTACATGAGACAAAATTGAAATCTTTAAACTCTGGCACAAGAAATTCATACGTAACTGGGAAATCCCATAATCATTTTCTCCAACAAAAATATTTATTGGGCAGGAGTGCTCCCAGGGTTCTTGGCTTACACAGACACCTGGACAGGAGAGGTACATTTGGCTGACTTCACTTCTCACACTGGCAGTCCACCAGCGCCATTCACATTGGTGGTACCCATGGAAACACCCACAGAGTTTTACCTTCAGAAACCAGGGCCAAATCCTGCTCCTCTTGGCAGCAAGTATGTGTCTATCTTGCCAAATGGGTGTAGGCAGAGATGGTCCTAGTATTGTGGAAGATGGCATGGTTTTACTTTTTTTGTTTGTTTTAGAGAACACAAAATCTTTCTCAAAATGTGCTGAGTGAGATGTATTCAAAGTATTGCTTTGCTCTCTGAACTGGAGTGATGGCCGGTCTTCTAATCAACAGCCTCCTCCATCCACATCCACGTGTACTTTTTCTTTTCATAAAATATTATGCACTGGGACTGGAGAGGTGGTTCAGCAGTTAAGGTGCTTGCTTTCAAACCCTGATGGCCTCTATTCCCTAGACCCATGTAATGCCAGGTGCACAAAGTGGCGCATGCATCTGGAGTTCATTTGCAGAGAGTGGTAAAAGGCCCTGCTGTGGCCATTCTCTCACGCTCTGTCTTTGCAAAGAAATAAAAATGGTTTTAAAATATAGTATTCACTGTAGTTATTGTGCTATGTGCAATTTATTGGAAAATATCACAGCAGAAAAGAGGGTAGACACGCCCTGAGTTCTAATCCTAGATTACTTAGAATCCTTAAAAAGTACCTGATTTGGTTTTTCATAGGAGAGCTCGAGAAATTTAATCCTTTTCTTTCCCTCTCCCTTGATATCATTTCCTTTACCCCCTTTCTCCTAGTTTACAGGTTTGAGAGCAGTAAAAGAAACACAAATGTAAATACAATGTAAGTGACATTAAATTAAACATTGGGAACAAAGAATAAACAAACATGCATGCTTATAGCTTTTCTGCTGGGTATAAATGAGCCTTAGTCTAGAGTTTAGATGCAGTGAAGCCAAGATCTTCATGTTTCAAACAAAGAGCTAGATAATGGCCACAAGTCTTTAAAGTGAAACTTGGAATTTATTTGGGTGAGGTCAGAGAAATGTGATGTCACCCACTTCTTGGCACTGAAGTGCCCTTCAACTTTGTCCTGTCCTCACCTTTGCAGGCTACTATGTGAGACTGAGTGTTTTGTAAATTAGGAAAAGAAAAAAATGCAGGAAAATAATCTGTGAAAAACTAAACAAAGAAAAGCTTTTAGAACTGAGTCTAAGGCTTCAGAAAAAAAAAAAAAGAGCTATTCAGATAGTATGAGGTCTGCCCCCGCCAAAAAAATAAAAACATTTTTTTTAGGAAGGTAACTGCTTAATTATTATTTTATTTGGCAGAAACTGCAGACTGTAGTCACTTTTTGATTAACAGAATTGTGTAAGGGTAGAACATCACAAATTAATCATGGTTTAAAAACTTGGGTATAAAATAATTTAATATAAACTAATTTAGTTAACAAGTTACCCACATATATAAGCACAATTGGTTAACTACAGATATTACCTCGAAACAGTAAAAATAATATATTAGATTTTTTTCTTTTTACTGTATTCTCTTGATGTTGCAATCAAACCTACCTACCATGAATCAAATGAGCCTCTCTCCTCCCTCTTCTGTGGTGCATTGGACAAGGTAGCTGAGGATGTGACGTCCTGACTCTTATTTCCTCACAAGCCTTTTTCTCCTCCTACCACAGATGAGTCACCAAGCAGGGTTTTCATCATTAGGTTTGTAGTGGTTCATCTCATCTTTTTGACTGGGTGAAGCTACCAGGAAAAAAAAAAAAACCAACATCAAAATTATTGTCATTTTGGGTAAAGAAAGAGTAAAGAAGTTTTACCCCCATCACCACCCCCTGCCTGTGAGACTCCATTCAGAGCCTGCTGTTTTCTGGGCACTGAGTGCCAGCACCCTCATCTGATGAAACTCATCAGAAAAGAACCTCATTGCAGTGTCTTAAGCATTTTGTACTGTAGGAAAATCAGTTGAACAAACACAGAACAGGTTATTTCCTTTTTTGGCCAGTCATGGCAAACATACCTTCCTCTGCACGTGGCCACACCGTAGTCTAATGTATGTCCATCAAGCCTGCTTCCTGTTTGTTACTGATGGGTGTGATTATGGGTTACCTTCACTTTGCTTAACTACAGAGTTAGCAATGCAAGGATTTGAACCAGGTTCAAGTGAACTCAGGGACTCTACATGACTGTCATTGGTCATGAGTAACCATGGTCGCATGAACCTGGCTGTCACAAGACAAAGCCCCTTCATTCATCAGCCAGGAAAGAGCATCTTCTGACAGAGTCTGCAGCATTACCATGTTAGAAAACACTTACCTGGTCAGTTTCTCCTTCCTTTGAAGTTCATTTCTTCCTTCTTCAGGGTAGAGAGAGTGCTCCTTAATCTCTTAACCACCACTCACCTCCATGCATTTCTTAGTTGTTTACCACATTCATAATTCACCACAATAATGTGACTTTTTTTGTCTTAAACTGGGATTTATATGATTTGTAAAAAAAAAAAAAATAGGTATTGATGTACTTGGTTTTCACACCACAGTTTTTTCTTATGTAGATTTTTTTGGAGGGTTGAAAACGCATTCCGTTTACTTCCTTACCAAGAGCAATTAGGGTTGTTGAATTAAAATGTAGAAGGTTCAGTTATGTTTGAATTTCCTGTAAACAAAAATTATTTTTGCATAAGTTTTATTCATTAATTCAGTGTCTTTCATTTCTTTTTATCTGAAATTCAAATAAAACTGGGTGTTGTATACTTTCATTTACTAAATTTGGCGATTCCAAAGCGACACATTTGCAAATCAGATAACCTCATGCTCATAATTTGGAGGGAAATTTATTTATTTATTCTTAAGGTGTATTTTCTCTGTTCGTTCTTTAGATAATAAAACATTAGGACATAGGGACAAACTGTGAAAAAGGAAATAATTAAACATTAAATAAGTGGGATAGTAAAGACTAAATTAACATAAACTGCAACTTTCAGCCACCAAAACAGAAATATGAACAGGATTACAATATCTAAAATCTAGCTTCAGCCACTTTGACATAAGCTGTTGAAATGTGCATTTTTATTCATCCATTTGATATGGCATTTTAAAATTTTATTTCATTTACTTTTAAAATTATTTAATTAAGTTGCAGGCATGCATAAGTGTGGTTTTAGTCTGGGGTCTCTTGCTAACTGATGCAAATGAATGCCCATCTGGCTTTATGTGGGTGGTTGGTGAATTGAACCTGGGCTGACAAGCTTTGCAAACAAGTGTCTTTAACTGATGATTTGGCAGTTTGGGAGTTTGGGTCAACCTCTACCTCCTGGTTATCATCTTAGATCCCGACATTTAACACTTTTCCCTTTGACCTCTCTATTCTCTTCATCTTCTGAATGACCAGAATATACTAAATGAAACCACTATATCTGGATCCGTATACGCCTAGTGGCGTTTCTTCCTCAGTTTCCTGAGCATGTTTTCATAAGAATGTTCAGAAGTTTCTGAGCATTATTTACAGCTCATACAAACGTGAAATTAGTGGTTCATCTTAACTAAAAATAGCATGTCAGTAAGCAAATTTGATTAATATTTTTTTCATAAAGTGGTTCTTACTGAGATTTGACAACCAAGGGTTGTGGGAATAGAAGAAAGAATCTTAGGCTGAGAATTTGGCAAATTCAAAATGATAAATGAAAAAAACAAGATGAGTGTATTAGACAAAAGCGGAGGGTGAATTTACTAGGCGTCTTAGCGAGTCTCTGCAGTAGTAACCCACTCAGCGGCTTCAAGTCAAGGTTCCCCCTGCCTCCTGACCAAGAGGCTGAACAATTATTGGGCAGACACTTGACACAGGCTAGGCGCAAAGGTAGCTAGTTCTTGGGACACTGAGTCTTAATGTGAGACACACCAATAGTTACTGGACCTTTGACATGGTAACAGCAGTGTTCTAGAAAAAAGATGAGGATTTCTTCAGCTGCAATGGCGAGACTGCTAGGCCCCTGCATGTCCTTCGTTCTGCTTTTCTGTTCTCATCTGAAATGGTGTCAGTAGTCCAATAGTTTTCCAAAAAGTGTCTTTTACTCATGTTATATCTGGGCTTGGCTTTTGTATTGCTTGGTGGGGGGGGGGTGACATTTTGAGGTCATTTTCTTCTCTCCTTTGGAATCTCATTCAGTCAAACATGCCATATATTTCGTTAATCAGGAGAGATAAAGTGGTGAATGGAATGAATGTTTCCTCTGCCTTCCTGAAGCTTTTAGTCTACAAAACACAGCTGACATAGTAGTTGAAGTGTAGAAGTGAAGGACTTCATTCATTCACTGAGCAAATACTTATTAAGCACCTGTCATATATAAGTCCCCTTCTGTTCCCTCAGAAAATCCATAAAGAAAACAATGTCCCTCCCTTTCTGTCCTCAAACTAACCTAGAAATATAGAAATAAATGGTGTAGATGTAGAAGGTGGACAGCACTGCAGAAAGAGACTGAAAGGCGTATTAGAAGGCAAAGTATACAAAAATAGCTTAGAGGCCAGAGAAATGGCAGTTCCAAGAAAATGAAAAATTATTCAGGATGAAACAGCTAAAAGACCAGTTCAACATTGGAATCAAGTTAGTCAAGCAAGAGTGCTGAGGATTTGACAAGCCATTTGCAGAAATTGAACTTTATTAGAAGGCAACTTACAGTCACTTAAGAGTTTTAAACTATGGGCTGATAGGATCATACTTATATTCTAAATCTATCATTCTGCTTGTAACTGGGAGAACATATTGACAGCAAATAGCAGCAGACAGAGAGAATAGGAGTTCACGAGAGATGGTGCTCTTGACAGGAAAGTTTCCTGGGTTTGACTTTGGTATCTGTGATCAAATGGCTCCTCTTGTGGTGTAGGTCCTCAGCTTCTTATATTCATAATGAGCTAATGCTTGTCTAGATTGTCTGTGGGCTTAGTGCTACATAAAGCCAATTTGAAATGCTCACACAAAACCCTGGTTTTGTTACCTATCTAATTTATGTGTGTCTCACTTATGAAGGAGAAATCCAGCCGAGCAGACAGCACATTCCCCCAGCGCTCTGCTCTCGCCATGGAAGATGTTTGCTGATGCGAGAGGGGCCAAATCCTCCTTTTCCACTCCACTATGAATTAGACCTGAGCGTGCATGTGTCCTGGGAAGCCAGGGGCCTTTCTCCTTCCCACGCTGCCCTGTTCTTCTACCTTAGACATGGCTCCACCAAGCAACCTGCTGCTCATTTCTATTGTGCTAGGTCTGCCCAGGCTCTGCAGTTCTCAAAATCTAGGTGGAAATGACATCATACCTTCAACCTCATTGCTGCAGTCCTTGTCTCTCCCAAATGCATCCACAAGAGGAAGACAGAGATCTCACTTTTCATCTCTCTCTCTCTCTCTCTCTCTCTCTCTCTCTCTCTCTCTCTCTCTCACACACACACACACACACACACACACACACACACAAATCCCCCTTTCATTCTTGACAAAAAAAGAAAGAGAAAATGGAATATCAAACCTAATTTATGCCATGTTGAGGCATTGATTCTTGTGAGGGCCATCTTAAGAAAGCAGGTGGGCAAGGGGAGGGGAACTCAAGACAGGATGTGGTTTTGAACTGTTCCTGTTGCAATATCTTATAAAGTGTACTTTTTAAACATAGGGTTCCATCTTGCGTTATTTTGTGACTTGGAGTCTCTCCCTCATGAATTACTTTGCATCTTGTTTGAAGTGAATCATTTTAAAATTTATATCCTGTCCTACTTTTATTTCGAGATTTTCCTTAAAATGTCTTTATTCCTCTTCTCCGAACTTAGATATGCATGAACATCTTATGCATTCCATACTATTTAAGATCAAGAAAATAATCAGCTGATCTGAAAACTGGTACAATGAGAGTCAGGATAGATTTTTCTCCTTAAGAAGACTAGACAATGATCTGTTTTCCTGTGGCTATCAGCTGTCTCCATAGTTAATAGAACAGTCAGACAGAAGATGTGGATTCATAAAATAAAGGCAGTGGTGTGAATTTGGTAGTGTTTTCTGTTTGAGAAAGCTGAGCAGAAGGAACACTTTCTCTGTGACAGCAGGGAACTCCTTTTAACTCCCTTTTGTGTCTGCTTCTCTACTCAAGTGTCAAGAATACCAGCTACTCAATACACACTGAGGTGAATACATTGAAATTAAGAATAAATTCTTCTGTTACACAAACTGCTCTATTTATGTGTTATTTTATGAAAAAAAATCACATGAGGGGTGGCCAGATGTTTTGAAATTGAGAGCAGGACTCTATGTCTCTAGGGCTGGTGTGGACACACCCAAGGAAAGGAAAATCCATGGAGAGAGTTGCAGGAACACAGACTAAAAAACTGACAAGTGGGCTTCAAAGTTGAGTATGTGGTGGAATTCCCTGGCTGCTTTACAATAGCAGTTCAGGGCCCAAATTCTAGTTATTTCTGAAATGGTAGATGTGGCCTGAGAGCCGGTCATTTGCATGTGTGGCCATCTCGCTCCTGGCTGGTACTGCTGCTAAGCAGGTAGGCAGTGCACTGTGAGAACTGGGGAATGAGACCATGAAGAGCTGGCCCAGCTCTGGGGATCTGAGCAGGCTGGAGTCTCTGTGATCTGCATAGTGAAGGGATGGTTTCGAGATTTCTGAGAGTAGTTCTGAGATCATGTAACTGAGTGGGACTCAGAATAAATTTAAGGGACTTGCTTCCTCTTGATCTGCAGGATTGTCAGCTGTGCTCTGGCAGCCAGAGAGAATGGTTTCGTGAACTCCGGTGAGAGTTAGGTGACATAAATGGAAGATAGAATTCATGGAACCAACTCAGTAATACTTTCAGTTAAGTGAACCCAATTTCTCAAAGTGATATCATGTACGTATGTCTAAGCTAACTTCTCTGCAATTTATTCCTTAAATCACCCTTATGTTGAAAAGAAGGTTTCTGTCCTTTAGCTGACTGCATGAATCAAGGTTAAGTGGGAGTAGTGGAGTGAGGGCAGCCCAGAGAGGGCAAAGCCCATCCAGGCAAGGCAAGTAGCTTACAAGAAACCAGATTCACCGGCCTCTCCCTCCCCTTCCCACTCATTTAATGCCCCAAGGGAAGGAGCAACAACCAGGTAGCATAAGACCAAAGTCCACCTTGTTGTGTGGAAACCACCTAAACTCAGAACTGATTTCCTAGGCTTCATTATGCTCAGCTAATGAGAGAGAGAGACAGAGAGAGAGAGACAGAGACAGAGAGAGAGACAGAGAGAGAGGAGAGAAAGTATTTAGGACAATCTTGGAGTGTCAGTCTTTGGGATTCTGGGTCCTTCTCCAACTCCATAGATGCATTTTGTTTACAGATGCATGCTCCACTTTGCATCTGGCTTTATGTGGGTTTCGGGGATCTGAACTCCAGTGGTCAGGCTTGCAAAGCAGTGCTTTTAACCACTGAGCCAGCTCCTCAGCCCTAATTAGCTTTCTAGAATTTGAAAACTTAAGGATATGTTTGTATATTCCTTTTACTGCTTCTTCCTGATGAATTTTTATAACATAGTAACCATTTTTAAACTTTGGCATACATTGCACTTGTTTTCTTTACAGAATTTCATGAACTCATGAGGATTTCATCTTTGCTAACAAAAAAATACGCCATTACATCTAATTGAATTGTGTCTTTAAAAATAATAGAATTGTCTTGGTACTCAAAGGGTCAAAAACTGCTTTTTAAATTTCATTCCATTTTTGTTAATTTGAAGATAGGGTGGGGAAAGTTCATTTCAAGGGAAAACGGTAGCTCAGCTCATATTTAAACGCCACAAAAAAATGGCTCTGGAGACCTTGGCTGTATAGTTAATGGTCCCAAACTTCAACGCTCGGTTGCTCATTCCTCCTCCAGGTACATGTAACATCTCTGCTGCAGCTATGAGTGGAATTTTAAAGAGAAAGTTTGAAGAAGTTGACGGCTCCTCGCCCTGCTCCTCTGTGCGGGAATCCGATGATGAAGTTTCCAGCAGTGAAAGCGCTGACAGCGGGGACAGCGTCAATCCATCCACATCCAGTCACCTTACCCGTGAGTACCGGTACCCGGGCCCCAATTCTAGCCTCTTAGAATTAGGTTTGAGGTTATTTGGGGAACCTTTGTCATTGTATTATTTGGTCAGCTTAATACATTGATTCAAGGAATTTGGCCATGTTATATTTATATTGCTATTCGTTCAAGCAAGAATGCCATGTGCTGAGAAGAAATAAGGCATAAACCAAGGTTAGAAAATAAAATGCAGCTTCTCATAACTGAAATGACTCTCTGGGAGAAAGAGAAAGGCTGCATTTAGGAATGGAAGGTCTCAGTTATGATGAGAAAGAACTCAGACAGCCACACGTTAGATAGATGGGAAAGCCGCCACACTCTTAAGTCTGCTCTGTGTGTGTGTGTGTGTGTGTGTGTGTGTGTGTGTGTGTGTGTGTCTGTCTGTCTGTCTGTCTGTCTGTCTGTCTGTCTGGATGTGTCTGTGTGTGTACTCTGTCTTTGATTCATTTCTCTGCCTCTGAGTAATATTAGACCTTCCTGTCAGGCAAGGTAATGTAAGGTTGAAAGAATCATATGAGAAACCCTTAAAGTAGTGCAACCCATGAGCCATAGGTTTCTGAACCAGGAAGATTTTAACATGTCACAGTATCATGATAGCTGTGATTTTTTTTTGGGGGGGGTTGGATTTGTTTGTTTTCATTAGCTGATATTATTAATGTATAAATCTACTGTACCAAATTATTTTGGACATGTGACAACCCAAAACCCAATGATTAAAAGTTTTTAAGAAGTAATAAAGAGCACGGAAACTGTTGAACATGAAGTGCACTCACTAAAATCAGTACTCTTCTCTGAGCAATCGTAGCTGACTAGACACGGAAACGAAAGGACAGTCACAAGCACGACAGCAGGACAGTCACAGGCTGCTTGGGGACAGAGCTCTGTTGATGTGTTGATCTGCAATACATCTATCTATACATGCCATCATCATGCTATGAAGAGAGCTGGTGTTCTGGGACTGCTTTAATACTAGTAGTGATGATACAGTAACACCATCTGATGGCTTTACAAAGATCAAGCAGAGCAAGTGGTATATAAAAGCACTTTGTAAAATGTCACTGCAAGGCACGATCTGTTAAAAATTATGATCATGCCTAACATTTTCAGGACAGGTTCCTCTTCATTGGTAACTGAGGCTCAGAGAGACTAAGTGTCTTGCCCAGAATCACACAGGGTTTTGTGTGTGTGTGTGTGTGTGTGTGTGTGTGTGTGTGTGTGTGTGTGTGTGTGTTCAAACACACACATGCCCATGTCATTGTTTTTTCTTTCCCATTATCTAGTTCTGCTCCTTAACTATGTGATTTTGGAACTGTCATCTTTAAAATAGTATTTTTGTGACCTATAAAAGGAATGACTACAGATAAAAATTATACTTCTGCATATAAGGATATGTAAATTTATAAAATCTACCTAGATTATTAATTATAATAAATATGTTTTTAAATCATCGATGTTGAAAATTATTCCAGATATCAAATTATCCTTCAAAACAAGATAATTACATGATAATTGAACTTTTTTCTAGTGTGCTTTATCTAGGAAAACTGAAAATTGAGACCTGCTATATATAAGAATATAAAGAAAACGGGCATTATTGAACAATAAGAATAAGAGGGATCTTAGCAAATTTTTTTTAATTGGCAATTTTGAAAAAGAGTTAACTTATACACCCATGACATGACAGAATGTGCTACATAAAGACTAAATAAGTATCTAAAAATTAAGAGGAATGTTCATGCTTGCAAGAAATTTGGTAGGATTAATTGTTATAAGCTTTGAAATAGCAAGAAAATATATAACATTTAATGATATAGGAATATCAAGCCTATCAAGGACAAGTTTATATTGGAAAATGCATTTAACAAGGAATACTTTTGGTTTCTAAATATAACATAAAAGTACATGTAATTTTTAGGCATGTATAGTGTAGGTGTGTGTGTGTGTGTGTGCATTTGTATGTGTGTGGACACACCTATGTCTGCATGCACATGGAGGCTGCAGTGGCATTGAATGGTTTCCTCAATAGCTCTCCACTTTATTTCCTGAGATAGAGCCTCATCACCAATTTGGCTAGTCTAGCCAGCCAGCTTTCTCTGGGGGAACCCCTGTCTCTGGCTCCCAAGTGCTAAGGATTGCAGGCAGGCTCCCCTGCCATCCTGGGATTTTCGTGCAATTCATGCTCTGGTTTCACAGTTCTCTGAAAACTTTATTCACTGAGCTATCTCACCAACACCTACATATAATCATTTTGGGGACAGGGAAGGGAAGGGTTCTAATGTATTCCAGGCAGACCACAAACTCATAATGTAGCTGAAGATAGCCTTGAACTCCTCCTGATCCTCCTACCTCCACCTCCAGAGTGCTGGGATTACAGCTGTATTTTACCACACCTGGTTTATGTACTGCTGAGGATTAAACCCAGGGCTTTATACATGCTAAGCAAACACTCTACCAACTGAGTTACATCTTAAGCCCACATAGGTAAATTTTTGACATACAAATTGAGATGTGACATATAAATTAAGATGTGATTAGCTCATAAAAAATTTAGCAATGATACTATTACAATATAGATTAAAATAATGATTCATTAATATGAAATCATGGAGATTTCATCCTTATGAAGTTAATATTCCTCCCTATAATACAAAATACTAGTACCAGGGTAGCGAGATGGCTCAGCGGGTGAAGGTGCTTGGGAGGGGGAGAATGGCAGTTATAGGCAGGAGTAGGGGAAATGATTCATGCAATTGTGGCTACCTTTTGGCAAATTAATCTTTACCACAGTTATGAAGGCTATTCTACAAGCAGTATGTAGAATGCTCCTGACATAATGTAAAGCAAGAAAAGCAGGAAACAGCATTGTATTTATACTGCCAGGCTAAATGTATGCATGTACTGAATTAAAAATTGAAACAATTGGTTTGTTTCAGGATTAAAATAATGAATGAATTTTTATATTTACTAATTTATATTCCTGCTAATGTTTCAGTGTTTCAAACTTAATGATCACTAGCTCATTTGTGTTTCCATATACAAGACAGTAGAATGAAGTGGCATGAGAAGCTGTAGTATACAATACTCCAGCAGTCATAAAGACATTTTAAGAGTTAATTTCCTTTTAGAGAAAATATTTACATTGTGATATCCAAAAAGTCACTGAAAAGTTTCAGCTCATCATTGAATATCTGATAGAGCCATGGCTGGTTTATGAAAATGCTGTTAACCTTGAACTAAACAGATACTACTAGAGATTTTTCATGACTTTTAAAGATAACAAGAAAAAAACAGATGAGTTGGAGAGATGTTCCAGTCGTTAAGGTGCTTGTCTACAGAGTCAACAACCCAGGTTAGGTTCTCCAATACCCATGTAGAGCCAGATGCACAAAATGGTACATGCATCTGGAGTCCGTGTGCAGCGGCTGGAGGCCCTCACATGCCCATTCTCTCTGTCTCTTCTCTCTGTCTCTGTCTCTGTCTCTGTCTCTGTCTCTGTCTCTCTCTCTCTCTCTCTCTCTCTCTCTGCTTGCAAATAAATAAATAATTTAAAAAATAAAGATAACAAGGGCTGAGGAGATGGCTAAGCTGGTATGATCCATTTTCATTCCCCTAGCATGATCTGAGTTCACTGCCCTAGCATGCAGATCTGAGTTACTGTCCTAGTGTGCAGATCTGAGTTCAATCCTGAGCACCAACATAAAAAACCAGACATGACCGCACACATGTAACCCCAGCACTTAGAGAAGTGAAGAGAGGGAAATCGCTAAAGCTGCAGTCAGCAAGTCTAGCTAAAGAGAGAGAGGGGAAAAAACAGTTCTTGGTTTAGTGAGAGACTGTCTCAAGGAAATAAGGTGAAAGAGTGATGAAGATACCAAACATCCGCCATTGGCCCTTACTCGAACGCACCTGGGACACCCACATCTGCACACACACGTGCACACACTACATCCACACACATCTCGCATACCATATATATATAAATTTGGTGTGTATATATATATATATATCAAATTTTTCTAAAGATAATGAAATAAGTGATTTAATAAAAATGCCCCTTTTCAGTTAATAGTCTTCTTTTTCCCCTGGGTTTATATTATGGACAAAAAGATGAATGGTGAGAAAAACCTCATCAAATGAAAAAGTTCTCTCTAGAATACTTGCTATATAGAAGACCTGAGCATTTAACCACTGTGAGAGCGTTAGTTACAAAGGGTTTATTTCCAGAGTAGCAAATAATTTAAAATACATTTTTAGAAAATGCTTTTTGGGAGATGGAGCTGTAGCACTGTGGTAGAGCATATGCTTAGCAGGAACACAGCCCTAGGTTCAGTCCCTACAACCAAACAAATCAACAACAGAAAATGATTTCATTCTTCTTGAAACTAGATCTTCTTGGTGTGAATCTGTAATTAGAAATGACCAACCCTACTTTGATACTGTCAGAAATGAAAACAGTTAGTTACCTGTCTAGAATTCAAAAAGGAATTTTTGTGACCATGAATTTGTGTAGCATTATGAAACAATTTAGATTCTAGATAATTGACGATGTAGTTGCCTGTGTGTAAACCTTACGGAGCTTTGGAGATAGCAAGACAATAAAGTGCTTGGACCTGTGTTCAGATCCCTAGCACCCATGTAAAAGCTGGGCATGGTGGCATGTGCTGGGGACATGGAGACAGAAGATCCCTGGGGCTTGCTAGCTGAGTCAGTGAATACAGATTCATTAAGAGACCCTGTCCTAGATTAAGATGGAGCATGACCACAACGCATGTAGGCATGGGCATCTTCAAATGCACACGCACCCACATACCTAGACACACATGTATACCATCTGCACATACAAAAAGACCTTCCTCATCCTGGTTATCTTTCCTGTTTAAAATACTCTTTCTACTCAGTTCTTTATAATCACTAACAGATTGTATACTATAACAACTTGATGTTATCACACATACAGAAATTTATCAGATTGTTTAGTATATGTCGACAGCTATGGTAGTGGAACATTCCATGCTATTCTAAGCTTTCTGTTAAGATATCCAATTTGTAGCGTACCGCATTATGATAATAACAGCTTCAAAATGTAAATTAGCAAGAATATGCTTGCTTTTTCCTTGAACTTCTAAATTTTTCCTAGGCAACTGGCACACTTACCAGTGTTCAACCAAGGTCATGGCTTCTGCTTTCTTTCTCTGAAATAAAAGCAGCAGATTCCGTAGGACTGTGGAGTGCTTTGTTTCTCTAAATCCCTATGGCTCTTTTGCCAGTCAGTCTGTCAAAAGGAGCCCTACAGAGAAACGCCAGGAATGATTTTTTTTTTCCTACCCTGTCAAGGTTCTTGGCACTTCAACAAGTAATGAGAAGCTGTGAGATGAAATATGGTCCCCAAAGGAACACATTATTTTTCCTGAAGTAGTGTTTCCACAAGAAGTGTGTAGAGTATAGGAAAGGAAAGGATGAACAGGTTCAACCACACCTGGACAGGTAGTGGATGTCTTACACAGTGATAAGATTGTCTAAAGCACAGAACACTCTCACACTCGAGTTCTTTTAATTGGCAAAAATGGTTGTTCAATCCAGAGTTGTTAAATCCATGAAATAAAGGAGAAACTAACAGTCAGATGTATTTATAATGATCAAAAGAACTGAGATTATTGTTCTCCCTCCCTTTCTTCCACAGCCTACCTTCTCTCAGAATACAAGGGCATAGATAGATACATGTCAGAGTTTTTTATTCTGTTCTTTCCTAATGAACACACACACACACACACACACACACACACACACACACACACACATATATATATATATATTGTTTTTTAGGCTGATCCAATTTTTTATCAGTTTAGATGATCATAGGGATATTTACTTACTTATTTATTTATTTGAGAGAGATAATAGGCACACCAGGGCCTTCAGCCACTGTAGATGATCTCCAGACTCATGTACCACCTTGTGCATCTTGCTTTATGTGGGTACTAGGGAATTGA
Source organism: Zapus hudsonius (assembly GCA_004024765.1). Taxonomy (NCBI): domain Eukaryota; kingdom Metazoa; phylum Chordata; class Mammalia; order Rodentia; family Dipodidae; genus Zapus; species Zapus hudsonius. The sequence goes on along the minus strand of PVHP010008611.1, from coordinate 23,549 downwards.
ACCTGGGTCCTTAGACTTTGCAGGCAAGGGCCTTAACTGCTGAGCCACCTCTCCAGCCCATGATCCAACATTAAAACATTTATTTATTTATTTATTTATTTGAGAGAGAGAGAGAGAGAGAGAGAGAGAGAGACAGACAGAGACGGGGGGGGGGAGGAAAGAGGTAGATAGAGAATGGGCACACCAGGGCCTCCTGACCCTGCAAACTCCAGATGCATGCATAACTTTGTGTGTCTGGTTTTATGTGGGTATTTACTGGGGAATTAAGCCTGGGTCATTAGGCTTTGCAGGCAAGTGCCTTAAACACTGAGCCATCTCCCCAGTCCTGATTCTATATTTCCTAATGGGATTTGACATCAAGAATCAGTAGAAAGCAAATTTTGAGGTGAACCTTCACTGGAAATATGACTGGCACATGTCTGCTTTTTCTCTTTACTAAGCATTTAGCATACACCGAAGGCTCAGGTTCAACCTCAGTGAATATGTAGGTAGGCTTAGTGCAGGGACCTTCCCACCACATTTCTGTGAGAGACTGTTAAGTATTAAGTGCACATTGGAGACACCACGATAGCCCTATCTCCTCAGTATGGAAATATTATTTTAAAAAAATTTTTAAATATTTAATTTATTCATTTTCAAGCAGAGAGATACAGAAGAGAGAGAGAGAGAGAGAGAGAGAGAGAGAGAGAGAGAGAGAGAGAGAGAGAGAGAGAGAACACCAAGGCCACCACCTTGTGGGTCTGGCTTATGTGGGCACTGGGGAATTGAACTAGGGGCCTTAGGCACTGGACAAGTGAGTTAACCGCTGAGCAATTTTCACAGTTTATCCTTGAACCAATTATTTGTAATTTTTTTTCTGACAATTGGGGAAGCACTTAGACAGAAGCTCAACATATACTTTTTGAAGCCTAAACAGGAGAGTAGAACTCATGACTCTCAAGAACTCCTTTCTACTGTGTAGTAATGAGCCTACACCCAACCATTCGCAAAGGTCTTAAGTTAGATAAAGTAGGAAAAGATGAGCAGCAGAGAGAAAGTCACCCCTGCAGTGATTTCTTAAACACTGAAAGATTCCACGTTGCAAAACAACCCATTGGCATGGGCTTGGGGGACGGGGTCTAGAACCAGCTGCAGATCCCCTCTACGGTCATGCCCACATCTGAGTGCCAGACAGAGACCGGGTGACTCATGAAGGACAGGGGATAATTATGAGTGGAGGAAGATAGATATGAGCTAGCAGTCATTTGGGAAATCTTCACCTGCGTATTCTGAGGCTTATCAGCTGCTGCAGCAGAGCTGTCTGTAGAGCGCGTCATCTGAGAAGACCATGGAGTTCAAGAGTGATATATCAGAAAGGAACTGTCACTTTGCCTACCAACTTCTTCCACCTTCAGGTTCTATGTCTTTTCCTCTGCCTCTCAATCTGTATTTCAGTTCTGCATCTGCTGCACGATTTATACCCAATGTTCCTTTCTCACGAGTCTTATTCGAGTCACTCTCTCTGCCACGTCTGCTTCTTGGGTCCTTCAGCAGTGACCGTCTCCTTTCTACTTCACTGTTGCCCTCCTGCTCAGTCAGGACAGCAGCCAGGAGATGGCTCCTTGAATATGACGGAGTCATACTTTCTTGATCTCTCCTATTGCAGTTTACTTCTGCTCCATCTATGACCAAAATTAGCATTTCATATAGTAACTCGAGGGCTTTGCTCTAAAATACCAAATTTCTGTATTCTAAATTCAGACCTCTTTCCCTCCACTTCCTTCTCCCCTGCATACATTGAACCTCGTCCCTTTCTCCTCGGTTTCCCCAGCACAGCACCAACTGCTTGTCCTTTCTCTGGTATTGATGGTTGAATCCAGGGCTTCACACATGCTGGGCCGACTCCACCACGGAGCTGCGTCCCCACCCCACCCCACCCGTTGTCACTCGCTGTCTAGGTCTTTGCCATTTTCTCCATTACTTCAACCTCCTATTTCATTTGGAGACCAAGCCTCTTACAGCCTATCTCCCCAACATCCTTTATTCTATACCCTTCACTCCTTAAAAAGCTTTACTTCAAACACTTGAAAACTTTAAAGGCATTTCGACAAAAAAAAATTAAAAGAAACCTTGTATTTTCAGAATCAGCTGCTCATTCTTGCCATGCAACCATCCTCCCCGAAGGTGCCTAGAGTCAGTTTTTCTTCCCATCTCAAATCATCCAGTTTGTAATTCTCCTCAAGTTAATTTTCCTTTCACTTCCTACCTCATATTCAGCTGATCTCCTCAACTCCTCACCACCTTGCATTCTGCTTTCGTATTTTCTTGCCTTAGTAAGCAGAGCACTCAAGGAATTTTGGGGAAATGAGTATATGCTCATGGAAGGCAAGAACAAGGTCTGTATGTGCCGACCATCTAATCAGCACTTAACACCTTTAAGTAACTGGATAGATGGACACCAATCAGAATTTACTAGCTGCCTCTCACTCCTGAACTAGTAGGAGCCAAAGATGTGAAAGCAAACAGGACATGACCCATCTCATAAAGAATCTATCTAACTACACTTTGAAAATCTTTCTAACACTTACTGTACTCTGTTTACATCACAGATATTGATGCAAATATCTCATTTTATATGGATATTTAAAGAGCTTATATATCTGTTCTTCCCACTACTAGGATTGGCTCTATTTCAATTATTGTTAAATCGTTCATAAGTAACATTTGGTTTTGTAATGATTGTCTTTTTAAGTACAACTAAATCTCATAAGTTAAAAAGATGCATTTACTTTTAGAATTAGTAGTGTCATGAAAATGCACATGAATACACAAGGTAGCTCTGTAATAATTTATGACTTTGATAAATGCCATTCTGACATATTCATATCCTGATTTCTTAGTTATCAAATCCAAAGGTATGCTGTGTCGAGATTCGTTTTAAATAGGACTCCGCTGTAATTATGCATTCTGCGCATGTCTCTTCCTGGTATCATTTGCTTATATATAGCTTTCCCAGGCAGAAGCACCGTGGCTAATTGGCTGCTGTGCAGCTGTTTATGCAGTAGCTGCACACACACTTAAGGGATCCTCTTGTCACCTTCAGTCAGCTAGGGGAAAAGGGCATTAGTGAGTCAGGTCATTAACATCCTATAAATATGGTTAATTTGGTTCTGGTTTGATTTGTTTTACATTCAGGGTGGGGACAAAACATTTAGCTTTCATAAATGCTAACATTAAATTTAGCTTTTATCACAGTCCGCTAAGACTTATTTGAAAAATCATTTTTCTTCTTATATATGTTGTTTTTCTATGGCCATATTCTATATCAATATATCTCAGATCTATGCGTTTTTCTCCAACTGTGTTCCTCCATCATCTGCATAACTAGCATTTCTCCTTTGTCCTGCAACCCAACCTTCCAGATGCTCTCTTCCCAACCTTGTAGTAGCCTCAGCCTCTCCTCCACGCACAGCCATTCAACTGGACTCGCTGTCATGGCTACCAAAGCCTTCCACAGCACCGATGTTCACACCTGTGCTCTCCTGCATTCTCTGCTTCCCAGACTCTAGCCACACTGACCTTCAGTCAATTCTGGACCCATAATAAACCTTGCACTAGGATTCTGCTTGGAATGGTCTTCTCGTGGCAACATCAGTTCTTTATATAACCATCCTTGGTTCCTTTCTCTCAGGTGTGCTGGTCAATGGTCATCATTTCCACACCTGGACAAAAGTGATGAGTATCTTGAGTGGTCATATAGCTCAAGGAAAAGGAAAATGGGTGAAAAAAGATTGAAAAAAAATTGAAGCTGTACATTTAGTAGATTGGACTCTACATTTTATAGATTGTGTAGGTCTCAGATTGATTATGTAGATTATGTATTATGTATCGTGTAGGTCTAGCTTGTTCTAAAATTCCTAGGAAAATTTCTGGGTGTGTTGGCACATACCTTTCATCCCAGCACTTTGGAAGCTGAAGTAGGAGTATCTCTATGAGTTCAAGGCCTGCCTGGGGCTACAGATTGAGTTCCAAATCAGCCTGGGATAGAGTGAGATCCTGTCTCAAAAAAATAAGTTATTAAAAAAATGGGGGTGCTCAGTGGTTAAAGGTGCTTGCTTGCAAAACCAAACAACCAGGGTTTAGTGCTCAAGCAGATGCACAACATGGCACATGCATCTGGTGTTCATTTGCAGCAGTAAGAGACTCTGACATGCCCCTACACACGCACTCATGCATGAACACACACATGCATACATGCAAACCAATAAGCAGATTAAATAATTAAATTCCTATGCAAGAATAATGACCTGAAAAAGGTCTAAGTAGAGTGTTGAAAAATAAGAGGAAAGGGAAGGGTATATATTTATGCTAACTGATGTTGACACTTCAATTGTGAAAATAGTTAACACCCCAGAATTAGCCCAAGTCTGCACACAGAACAAACCCACATTTAAATGATAACTTGCTCTGAGAAAGATGAGATATTGCAAAGGATTGAAAAAGAATTGACAATTCTGTTAAGTGATTATTAAATAAAAGATAAAATTAGAACCCTACCTTACTCCTCAGATGAAAATGAATTACCATTGTAGTAAAGACCTAAATATAAAAATGTTGAAACAGTAACATTTGTGGAAAAATATAAGTGACTATATTAATACGAAGGGAATGGACAAAAATTTGAAGCATGAAATAATGAAATTTGTGTACATTAATATAAAAGTACATGTGTACAAATATCCTATAAAGAAAAACGTAAAAAGATGGACTATGTGCTGGGAAGAGATTGCAAGCTATCACACGATGATGACTTTTGTTTGAATATGAAAAGAAGTACAAAATACGGAAAAGCTAATGGAATAAGTAGGCATGAAAGATGTATAAAAATACACAGAAAAGTGTAAATCAGATTATCAACAGCTCGGTTAGGAAATTAGTGAAATTAAAATTTGAAAAGATGCAATCTTTGGAAACTATATCATCGGGTTAGCAGTATTTAAAGGTCAACATTAGTATGCTGGTTTTCCTTTTTGCACGTGCATGGATGTATGTTATGCGTGAGTGTATGTGTGCCTACTCGTATGTTTATGGTGCGTGTGTTTATGGTGCGTGTGTGTGCATGCATGGATGTGAAAGCAAGTGGAGGCCAGAGGTCAACCGTGAGTGTCTTATTTTTTCGCTCTCCATATAACTTTTTGAGCTAGGGCCTCTTGCTGAACCAGGGACTCACCAGTTGAACTAGACAAGCTAGCCAATAAGTCCTAAGGATCATCCTATCTCTACTTTACCAGCACTGGAATTATAGGTACCTGCCGGCATGCCCAGCATTTTATGTGGATACTGGGGATTCGAACAAAGGTCATCATGCTATGCAGCGAGCTTTTTATCCACTCAGCCATCTGCCCAGCCCTAATATCATGCATTCTCAAGCAAGATGAGGCAAGAACCCTCTTAACACTGGTGTGAGTGTTAGGCAGTAAATCACCTAAGTAGCCCTGTCTTGAAAAGGTAAAACACCAACTAATTAAATGTCTATCCACATAACGCGGCTGAGGCTGCAGTATGCTGTTTAATGATAGATTGGACACAGATTAAATTGAGTAATTTTACATGCACGCATGCACACACTGTTGGTTCTACAGTCCAATGGCACTTGCTTAAACAGCACTGTGATTGATAGAGGTAAAAATATATGTTGGTGGAGTTGAAACTGAGCAATGCAGTGAAGGTTGGGGGTTTTTAACCTGCTTTCTCCTTTTACTTAGCTGAGAAGCAGGCTGGGTAGATGCACTTGGTGGAGGAGACCCTGGGTTCAAGCCTTGGCAATGTTAAACTGGGAGTGGTGTCACACACTATGTAAACCCAGCACTGTAGAGGGACATGCAGGAGGATAAGAAGTTAAAGGTCACCCTCGGCTACATAGAGTATTCAATGCTAGCCTGAGCTACATTGTCCAAAAAAGACAATGTTAAATAAATAGGGCAGATATTAATATTTTTTAAATTAGGAGTCTTAAGTAAATCTTATTTTCTGTAAGCTTGAAATTTTTTTATAGTTTTAAAAGAGAAATTTTAGATTTTGCTAATATAAGTTTTTTGTTGTTTTGTTTTGTTTTGGTTTGGTTTTTCAAGGTAGGGTCTCACTCTAGCCCAGGCTGACCTAGAATTCACTATGTAGTGTCAGGGTGGCCTTGAACTCATGGTGATCCTCCTACCTCTGCCTCCCGAGTGCTGGGATTAAAGGCGTGCGCCACCACGCCCAGCTAATATAAGTTTTAAAGACCTATTATAAATGCTTTACATACATTTCTAGGAAAACTCAATGGCACCGTTATTTTCTTTTACAGTAATTCCTCCCTTTTATTCTTCATAGCTACACATCACAATTGGCAATAACATTGTATATTGGTTACTTTCAAGTTTCTGTCTTGTTTACACATATATTTCCATTGTAAGAAAGGAAGAAGAGACCTAAAGCTTGATGTTAGAACCTGCCAAGCTGCACCTGTCGTTAATGAGCTCTAAATTTAACAAATTCCTTCAGAGCTCACCTCTTGTCCACAGTGGCAATAAAAAGTAGTGCTGTGAATTATTTCCATGAAATCCCTTCACACACAAACATTCTTTGCTTAAGTTCTGAGATGTAGGAAGTGTTTGATCCTTGGACCCACTGAATTTAGAAGAATCACCCATGGGAATTACTACCTCAGTTATAAGGACACTTAACACTGCCATATTGTAATCTAGTTTTACCCCTGAGAACTAAAGCAGACCAGTGTTTCTTTAGATCCTTTTCAGGAACACAGTTGTCCTGCATTAGTGAACTAAATAAGACATATTTAGTTCTGCTATGAATTTCTTTCCTACTACCTCAGTTGAACCTGTGAGACTGTTATGCTACTGTATTTTCATTTAATTTGATACAGTTGAAAAAGCCACAGCTGGAAACTCTAGAGTTAGTTTTATAACTAGAGTTAAAACTCCAATTTTAGTTCAGTTATACTTATCTCTGATTATAATTAAATAATGTAGTTTATCATTTTTATTTAAGTTTTTAAAAATTTATTTTCAAGGAGAGAGGGAGGGAGAGAGAGAATGAGACAGAGACAGAGAAAGAGAGAAGGAGGAGTGAAATAGGCATACCACAGCCTCTTGCCACAGCAAACAAAAATCAGATGCATGGTCCAATACACCAGGCTTTATGTGTGTACAGGGGAATTGAATCTGGGCCATCAGGCTTTGCTACCAAGAGCTTTTAACCACTGAGTCAGATCTGTAGCCCTTGTTTCTTTATTTATAAAGAGGAATGGACTGATTTTCAATTTATAATTAGCTTAAGATTTTAAGTAAGCCCTTTCCCCTCCAGTTATAGTATGTGTGCTTCCTAGAGATTGTTTTATCTGATTTATTTATAGTTTCGTATCTGAGAGAAAAAATGTGCTTTTTTAATGTTTGCTTCTATGTATTTACAGGTATTAGTGTACCCATAGAGAAATTCAAGAGAATTTTGTGTTTTCAGTCTTTATTTCTGTATACTTATAGGCATTAGTGTACCCATATAGAAGTCTAAGACAATACTGTGTTTTCAGCGTTTATTTCCATGTACTTGTAGGCAATTGTTCTTAGGTATTTTACTTATAGGTATTAGTGCACCCATGTAGAAGTTCAAGAGAATAATCTATCTTATGTTTTCTTTAATCTTGGAGAGTGCACAAAAATGAAAATTATGAGTTATTTTAATACATTTTGTATTGTAAATCTTTTAAAATATATTTAATATATATTTTAAATATAAATACATATGTATATTTAAATATTTAAAAACATTTATTTGCATGTGTGTTTGAGGTGAGGTGGGGGCTGCACAAGAGTCTTTACACTGCACATGAATGATTTTCTAGCTTTATGTGGGTGGCTAGGGAATTGAACCCTGGCCAGCAAGTTTTGCAGGCAAGTGCGTTAACTACTGAGCTATCTCCACAGGCCCTGTTTTGAGCTATCTTAAACAAATAATAAACTCCAAATGTAATCTCTTGGTACTATGAAAAAGGCAGCCTATTAACATGGAACTTAGATATAGTATGTAAGTCCACTGCCAACAATAATCATGGAAAATAGGTGGAATATTCATGGACTCAGTGATTTTTTTTTTTTTGAAACTTTAATTCCCTCCCCTCTAGGCTGGGGAGATGGCTCAGTGGTTAAAGGTGCCTCTTGTTCTGTCCCTAAGGCTGTTTGAAGCTGGAGTATAGGTTTACATGATGAGCCACAACATGACCACAACAGAAATGTCAGGAAGTTTTCCAAAGAAAGTCACAAAAGAATGAGGAATTAGAATGAAATGTTTGTTTTCAAACATGCAGCCATCCAATATTATGAATTGGTATTTGGAAATCTAAGTATCTAAGTAGTTGAGGACTTTTCTCGGTAGTAGTGCTGGATAGTGAGTTCAAGTTCTTGGGTTCACATCCCTAAGACCAAGCTATTAATCCCACAGAAACAAAAAATCTTTATTTGTCAACTAATTGTGATTTATTATTTCAGAACTCAGTCTTACTTGTCACAGCGTATGTAGGCACTTATGTAGTGTGTGATAAGAAATGTTGTCTGGCAAAAGTTTCTCCTTTCACATGACTGAAAATCCTACCATTAATGTGCTACCTCTGACACAGTCCCTGTGCATAGAGACAGTTAAGTACTTAACAGTTCAAAATGTGGTATCTGAGTCAGGTAACTCAAACTCTCCTTAAGAAAAAAAAAAACTGATCTAATTTGAGACAAGTATTCTAACACTTTGATCTTGGGTTTCCTCACCTAGAAGTACTAGAAAGCTAAATTGATTGAATAAAGGCAGAATGTTTTACTTATATCAAATAGTTAATAAGCACCCCAAAATGTTACACTAGACATGCCTATGGTGTAGGTGTTTCTATGAAGGGACAGAACTAAAATTTTATTAATAGCTATTCTGAAAATCTAACTTACAGTGTAAATCCTCAGACAGGACACATGATAGGTTTTTGAAACACTAACTTTTTTTCATTAATTTGGAATAACAATTGCAGCAGGTAGAGCAGGCATTGATTCGACTTCCCTTCATCATCAAATGGAAGGGATTGGGCTGGCATCACCTAACTTAACCTGTGAGAATTATGACGCCTGGATGGAGTTAAGCACTTGCTCACAATCATGGTGCTAATAAGCAATGTGTGTCTTTTGATCCTAGGTACATCTGACTCAGGACCCTGTATTTTAACATTTTTATTTTACGTTTTTTTCTACAATGACTGTTGAAAATAGCAGAATTACTCATTCTTTTCCTAACATTTCTTTTCCGAGACAGAAGCATAACATTTTATATCCAGTTCCGAAAATCTAGTACAAACACATACAGTCTAGTGTAATTCAGTGCAGTGTAGTAGACCAGTATGGTCTCATCTTAAGAGAAGTTCAACCCACTAACTGGAGTCAAATGAAGGGTGTTCTATTTGCTTACTGTTTCATGACCATTAAACTGGATGGTATCATGACCTTTTGTCTAAGTGCCATGGCTGACGGAGCCCTTTGATTTTCCTGAGGCTCACCCACCATTTTCTTTCCCCTTTGGGGAGATATTTTCTTTCCATCTGCTCAAGTGAAAGGAAGAAAGGAGGAAGATTGGCTGGAAAAGGCTAGGCATTGCGGCACCTCTTAGCCAGCCCTGCTTTCTTACAGGAAGTGCTTCAGAGCCATGGAAACACAAGTGTTTTGGCAGCTGACTCCCCCTTGATTGACTGCATTAGGCTTTAAAAATATCTATGGGTTCATTAGCGTCAGGCATTTGCAGAGCTCTCGTGTAGACCTTCTTAATAGAAGCGTGTGAGAGCTTTTCTGAGGGCTCTCCAAGATAGGGTTTATGGGAAATGGCACAGCAAGTGTTTGCGTGATGTCTTTTAGACTCGTTCCCCTGATCTCTAGTCCCTCTCAGAGTATCTATAAAGTGTGACTTTTGTGAAAATGCCAGGACAAAGAAAGAAAAGTTGGCATGGTGTTTCAGGAATTTTCTCTATAGCATTTATCAAGAGCCATTTGCTGGAAGAAACGGATAGTAACAGAATGCTCAAATATCAAAGAAAGAGTAAGGAGGAAGAGAAAAGCCCATGCAGGTGGACGGGTTGAAAGTGTCCACTTACACACTCAGAATATGGGGTGAGGGAAGGAAAAGGAACAGGAAGCAAAGGAGAAGCATCTCTGGATGAAAGACTGTGCTTGCCACGCGTGTGCACCCACACACACACACACACACACACACACACACACACACACACACACACACACACACACACACACACACACAAACACACAGACATCCACCCTTCACAGATGTTCCACTTTCCCCCCACACCCCTTGCTGGCTTCAGACTTCCTCATGCCTGGCCTCTTGTTGTGATTTCTCACTTGATCTTTCTACCTACGTGTGCTATTAAATGTCTCTACGGAAGAAAATGTTTGTTTTGCTCTTTAGAGTCCTCAGCTGTGTCACTTAGAGAATTTTCTTCAGGTCATTTAACAGGTGCTCCTCTCTCACGATCCTTGAAAAGCAGGCAGAGCTGGCTCTCTGGGCTGATTTCTCTTCGGTGTTTGGTTGGGAACATTTCTTTCTGTAAGAAATGGTTCTGCATGTGTTCCACATTAAAAACATAATTTCTGAAGTTTTTAAAACAGTCAAAAAAAATCCCCACAGTATCTTTAAACTGGAATTTTAAAAGTTCTTTATCCTTGCATGCAGGTAAACATTTTGTATTCTAGCTGCTATTTCTCTTCTTTGTTAACTGTATGTCCCCATAACCTCTGGTTGCTGTGACAAAAAAATACCTGACATAAAAAGTGGAGAGATTTATTTTGGCTCCCGATTTCAGAGGCTCGTCCATGGTGACTTGGCTGTTGTTTGTGGGCTGTGGTGAGGTTGAGCATCCGGCACAGGGCATGTCTACTTCCTTCACAGTGGTGAAAAAAACAGAGAGAATGGAAGAGAGCTGGATTTGAAGGACATAAATTACCCTCCAGAGCAGCCCGACCTCCAGAAACCTACTTCCTCCAACTAGGCTTCACCTGCTGACGTGTCTACCACTTTGTATCTTACCTGTCCAGCTGTTGCAGGCCAAGCTGAAGGCACCACCTGGTACGAAGGGCCATGAACAGAATGCGAGGAAGCCTAACCTCAAGAATAATTGCTCAGGCCTGCATCTCCCTGTCCCAGTTATTGGTTCCTTCCCACACTGAGCTGTTGATCAAAGAGATCCACGAGGTCCCCAACATGAAACACTCCCTAATTTTTATTTGGATAGGTTGTTTCTTGGCCTGTATATGGTTGAGTCAAAATATCCATGTTTATAAAAAAATAATAAGGGCTGGAGAGATGTCTCAGTGGTTAAAGGCACTTGCTTGCGAAGCAAGTTTGATTCCCCAGCATCCACGTAAAGCCAGATGCACAGAGTGGTGCATGAATCTGGTGTTTGTTTGCAGTGGCTCTTTTATTTTTTTCTCTGTCTCTCCCTCTCACTCTCTCTGCTTGCAAATAAATAATAAATAAAAATAATTAAAAGTGATAAAGATAAACATATTTAAATAGATTTTTCCCTTTGTTTTCTATGGAGTCCTTTGGCTGGTTAGGACAAGCTCTGGACACATTTTAGAACACAATGTGTGTTTACACATATGAGGAAGGTTAAGCAAACCAGAAGCTTGTTTCTCTCGATGACAGGGTGGTTTGCAGAGCCCACATTACGTTTCTCTGGATCTCCATACTTAACATTCCGCGTCTGTGTTGGTTCCTTGGTGGCTTCTGTCACCTTGTTCATGTCCTTGCAACAGTCATTTTTATTCATGCCCATTAGTCAGAAGCTAGTCACATGATCACCCTTCCCTGGAAGGGAGGCTGTGGGACCTGCCGAAAATTACGTTCCTAGAGAGTAAGTGAAGATCATGAAGTCCTAACCTCTGCTTCAGTCAACACTTGTATGTGCCCTGTTGTTCTTCTCTAACTAGACACCATGATGTTAGGAATGTTCACCTTTCTAAAGAAGCTGCACTCTCAGACCTTTGGGTATAACCAGGCTTTTGTGCTGCACTTGCACACGGATTATTTTTATGTCCTTTGCAGTGAAATCTTGGGCTCCAAGCTACTTTGACGATATGCGGTCACTTGAGATCCGTTTCTCTCTTTGCTGATTTTCTGGAGCTGAGCTTTGATTCCGCTCACAGGTGTCTGCTGGCCAGGACTTTCATCTCCCAGCATTGCTTGTTTAGGTCTTCCTCCTTTCCTGTCAGAGCAAATCTGAGCGAGGTGGCTCCTGCCTGCTCTCCTCTCCACACAAGCTAGTATCTCCTCATGACAGTTCCTGTCTCAGCAGCACAGGAAATCCATTCTTCTCTGCAGCCCTCTCTTACTGCCGCCCACTCCTGCGATCATGCCCGCAGCATCCCCTCTCCTTGAACTGACACTCCAGCACAGTGGCCTTGCTTCTCCTGTCATCCCTGTCCCTTTAGAAGGTTCAGGAAAAGCATTCTAGAATTTTACAGAACAGGGAGGCAAAGCAGCCCTATATTAAGAATATATATATATATATATATATATATATGTGTGTGTGTGTGTGTGTGTGTGTGTGTGTGTATGTATACATACTCTGTACTAAAGTAATATTATTAAATATTTGTTGATTTAAAACTTTTTCTTATACATTTAGAAGCTAAAGGTAAAATAGTCTTTATTGAAGATAGTTCCCAATTTTGAATTCTGGACAGAGTGTCTGCCACTCTGATTACCCAGGACCTCCTGAAGGGACTGGACAAAGGCTTTAGTATCAGGCCAGTCCTTTTTCCCCCTGAAACATTCTCTACAGTTACTTATTTTACTTTCCTTTGATGTAAGCTCACAATTTCTCACTTTAAGGGATTTAAATGACTACAAATACCATGCAGGTCTGTCCATTTTGAGGTGGCTTGGAGCCTATACAGTCCCTTGCTGGCCAGCTGCTCTCACCATTGTTAAACGGACACCTCATAAATTTCCTCGAGAGCTTCTGCTTCTACACAAAAGCTGGTTGGTTTTAACCCTAACTAAGCAAAATGTTTCTTCCTGTAGCCTACGATGCAAGGAAAACGGCGCTTCCTAGTCTCCCCAATTCCTTCTGTCACCTCATTCTCTTGTTTACTCTCCCACCCAGTGGTCTCAGGCACCATTCACTAAGATTGTCTTGGCTATGGAGGCTCCCCTTGTTAACCGGGTAACTCAGAGAGGCAGACCCCCTCATTTCACAGAGGAAACAGCCAAGAGAGGATATGAAGCCTGGGACCCTCAAGAGTGGCTGAGAAAAGATTGAAATCCAATTGAACTCTGAAGCCAAGACTGCGTCACTGTCTCCTTGTGGTTGTGCAGAGTTGATGGACAGCAATTGAAGCAGGGAGACCATCTGAAAGATTCAAGTCCATGTCGTGTCCTGTACAGATCACTTTAGTTTTGGATTTGCTCCTCCGTCTGTAAAATGGTACCAACCCAGTGAAGTTGGGGCCCAGTACATCTTTGTTGAGGCACCGTGGATTTGGCAAGAGAAAAGATAGACACTTTCTGTTTTCAATGAACCAACCTTTTAATGGGGAGACAGGAAATAAATGTACCTGTCACGTTCTTGAGGATGCCATGAAGAAAAATGAGAGTGCAAGGAGAGAAACAAAGGGCAGAAATGTTTTTCCAACCAACTGAAACTTGAGCAGAGACCCACTGGAAGTAAGAGGAGCCACCATTAGGATGTTTGGGAGAGGAATATTCCAGGCCAGAGAAAGCATGCCAAGGACTAAAGCTGGATTACGTAGTCACTAACTCAAAGCTTGTAGAATCATCTTGACTTATAGTGTAGTCTTAAAAGGGAGATTGACAGGCACATAAACATCTTTCCCCCTTCACGTCCCATCCATGTTGTGTTTCTTTCTGGCAGCATGGAAATAAGCCTTACCTTTCCCTCGTTGCTGTGATGGCTGCTCGCCCAGCCCAGACTGCCTGTTGCCGCCCCTGCTCTTGCCTTCTGTACCCAGTGGTCATGTGCTTTCCCCTCAGTGTCCCTCACAGGAGAATGCGCTGGAATCTTGATTTTTTTTTTTCAACTCTGTGATAAATAATAGACTTGATTATATTTTTCCTAAACCCAGAAGAGTCCACAAACCTGCCTCCTATTTTTCAATGTACTATTATATCCAGTTTTGAAGTTGCCTGTGTCCCCTCTCTAGCTGCACCTCCCTCCACATGGGCCGTCTGTGCTTCCAGCTCTCGTTCTCATGTCGCCTGTTGCTTTGTGCCTAGAGCTTGGTGTCCTTCACTTCTCAGGTGACTGTTCTCCTTTAACCTTGCTCTGGCCTTGGGTATTCTGCCAGCGAACTCTCTTTATCCTGCCCAGTATTTGGCTGCTTTTGGGAGCTCATGGGTGTCTGTGTTATCTCTCCTCACCATCCTCCTCCTCCAGCCTAGAAGGCTGCTACCTCTGAGCACATCCTCCTGGCTTCTCTTGGCAGGGACAATGGATTTCTTACCATCTTCTGGATTTCCTTACCTTCTCTACTGGATGTTTTCCCCCTTTGCTTGGTTTTCACAGTGTCTGAAACCCTTTCCCATTTCTTCTGGAAACTCTTTCACAGGGACTGTTTATTGTGTGAAAGCCCTAGGTAGCTTTTCTGCTATAAGTTTTTCATTCTGTGTCCTGGAAGTGGCTTAACCTACCTTTGGTGAGAAATTGTTGCGCCCCAGCCAAGCTGAGTAACCTTCAGCTAAGTTTTAGAAAGAAAAGGCCGGGCGTGGTAGCACATGCCTTTAATCCCAGCACTGGTGGTACACACCTTTATTCCCGCACACCTTTTATCCCAGGAATAGAAGTAGCTGATAAGCCTTGATCCTGTTTGTCGGAGCTGATAAGTTTTGTTCCTGCTTTTTGAGTTTCGTTTTGAGAAAAAAGCTATACAATGCATCCTTGGGTTGTATATAAGGTTGGATGCTGAAATAAAGTTTTGAGAGTTGCTTGGACACATCTCCCAGCTGTGAGTGTATGTGAGGCTCCGGCTGCGCCTTCACCTTTCCCCATGGGGCCTGTCTCCTGCTGGCCGGTGAGACAGGCTCAACCTGCAGGGGACCAAGGATCCATGACTGACTCTCTCTCTCCAAACCCAACAAGAAATGACGTGTAGCAGTTTGCTAGAAATAGCCTCTCCTGTCTCCTTTAAAGAATTGGGGATAGGGAGGAGGGAAATGGGGATACTAACATAGTATTTGCTCATACAATGTATCTAATTTTGGATAATAAAGTTTTTTTTTTTTAAAAAGAATGCGCACACACTAAGGACTCTTCTCCCTTCCTGTTGTGCAGACTGCTTAGCCACATGAAAGCCATGTTTTAGGTGACTTCCAGATAACCCCTCCCACCTTAAAAAGATCCTCTGTCCTGTGATCAACAGTGCCTTTGCCACATGGCCTAAGGTCTCAGAAATAGCTCCTCTGGCCATGAAGTGTTCCAGAGCAGATGCCTTTGTTTGCTCCTGGCTGCACAGAGAGACCTGGCCAAGCACACCCTTCCCCATTCATGAATGAAGCCCTGTGCTCACACGCTCACACAGCCTCCATGGAGAGCGGCTGCGTAGCCTGGTCACCTCTACAGTATCTCATTCAACACACCGCTGCAACTCTTCCTGGAGCCCTGGATGCTTCCAAGTGTTGACTCAGACAAACAAAGCTCTCTGGAAGCCATTATTGCATTCTCGAGGGAAGTGAGCAGAGCTTCATCTCAACTTGCTCAGTAGAATTGCTGGAAATGATCCTAGTCACTCCTGGTGTCAGCCCCAATCCGCCCATAAGCCTTTCTTTGTTCCATGTGTCCTCACTAAGAATGCACCCCAAGGGATGGGCCCCAGAAATGTCCCTTCCCTGATCACAAACACTCTTCACTCAGCCCCATTCTGTCCTCAAGACTCTATTTTATGCACCTCCCCTTCTTCCTCCCTTGACCTCTGTAACACAGTTTTTCAATGTTTCTCTGTGTATCTATATTCAGCATCGCTCCCCAGCGACCAGAGGTTCTTGGAGTGTGGTCCCTGAAATAGATGTATTAGCCACATCAGAAATGCTACCAATGGGCCCCAAACCCCTGTGCCTTTAACACATTTTCACACTGAGTGGTTTTCTATGATCCTTCTAGTCTCATTTGTGAAGTAGTCTACCAAGTGAGCAATGAGGAAATCCAGGTATGTTTGATGCAGAAATCACATTGGTAAATGTGTAAACCCCAGGTTTGTGACAACCTGAAGTAGTGCCTTGGCATCAATCCTCCTCATCACTCTGTCTTTTTTGCTCTCTGAAAGTATCCATCTTTATCTTCCCTTTGCACTCTGCTGTCCATTGATTCTCTCTTTTATTTCCAGCTGCACTGCCTGCTGAATTCAGCAAGCCATTCCTTCTCTCAGATCCAGAGGACCCCAAGCTGACTTCCTGGGGCTCAGCTCTAACCACTTAAAAGAAAGGTTACAGCTTTTTCTTTTGTGCTCCGTTGAATTTGATTGTCTAAAAGGAGCTTTCTTTCAAAGACTCTCCACAGCCTCTACAAAGGCTTCCCCATCGTATCTGGATGTAGACTCAAATAAGGCCTAGGGTGTACCATCCAAGGGAGCCTGCACTTTGATTTTGGAAGAAATAAAAAGGTTCTCTTTTTTTTTGCCTTCTTTTCTGCCCTGAAAAATTAAATTCTAGTGTTCTTAGTGAACATTGTGCTAATCCTAAAGCATGTATATACATTTGGAATGAGTCTTTTTGTCTTCTACTAAGGATACCCTTCAGGATTGCAGGTTCTTATTTCTTCTCTGCCTAAATCTCACTCCCTCTCTTCCAGGGTCTTATTTATTCCCTCGGTTTGGTTGCCTTTCCTTCTTTACCTTATAGAGTCTTCTATTTTTAGCGCTTTTTCTTTGATTGCTTTGAAATTCACCCTATCCTTCCTGATTGTTACCACCATTCCCCGTGGCAGATGCAGTCAGTGCAGAGCACACTTGGGTGACCAGGAGAGCCAGCCATGGACTCTGATTACTGGAGCGGTGCAGTAACCAGCCTGGGTCTCTAGGGTCCCCTCCAAATCCACCCTGATGCATCCTCTGTCTCTTCTCTTTCTTATTTATCAAATAAAAATTTTATATTTACACAATGCATGGATGGACGTCTCACAGAAAAAAGCATCTAAGCACCATTTTAGCAAACATTGATCCTGGCTAGCTGTTGTCTAGTGGAGATTTTATCAGAAGTTCATCTATTTCTCATATCATGAAATTGATGGCATTGGACACTCTCAAAGTTACTTATGGCTTCTTTAGAGCTAGCAGAGCAAATGCCCTCTGCCGTTATACATTCAACAAACACTTATTAAGAGGCTTACAGAGAGGCTAAGTGTTTGCTCACTGTTTTCTTATTAGGGCCAGACTTTTCAATTATATACACGCTTCTTCCATTATATTCAAAACGAAAAATGTACTACCTGCACTAAACATCACATAACATTATAACTTAATCACAATTACCCTGCTACAGCAAGTTTTTCTGATCCTTTCCGAGGAAGCATATTAGCAAGTTTCAAATTTAAATGGAAAAATAAATCACTGGCTCCTGATAAACAGTAGTTGTACCATGCTTTATACACTGCCACAATTCCTACTTAGTGACTCCAGTCTCAGGTAACTAACTTTCTGCAGGCTGAGAATAGTGTGTGTGTGTGTGTGTGTGTGTGTGTGTGTGTGTGTGTGTGTGTGTCTGTGTGTGTTGTACAAAATTGGCTCTCTCTTTCTACATCCTAAGTTTAATTTGGTGTGTATAGCATGGACATCCTTAGCACAGGTGACAGCCAATGGGGAAGGCTTTTCACCCAAGGGAGCTATTTATTTACTTTGGTTAGAACAGGACCAGTTTACAAGTTGCTTGTCTTCTGCAGAAAGGCAGCTTTATTGAAAATATTCTATTTGCTTCTTTCCTGTTCTATAATCCCTTTACAGGACTGCATAGGAAGTAGCCTTGGCAGATACCCAGCTCTCCTATCCTTAAAGTGTTATGCATATTAAAAAAAATAAGAGGGGATAGAGGTGTGGTTGAAGGGTAGAGCACTCTCTGAGCTTGTGTAAAGTCCTGAGTTCAATAAGTACCCAGCACTGTCACCCCCCCCCAAAAAAAAAAAAGATACACCTGGGTCCTCAGATCTCAATCTATCAGAAGAAGTAGAATCAGGAAGAGCTAAGTCACCAAAATCAGAAACTGGACAGAGTATGTCTTTCTGTTTAAATTCTATACATTTTCATAGTATTTGTCTAGTCTGTTAATTAGAGTTGGGCAAACTACAGCTTTTGGTTGGTCAAACGTACATTAATTTTTGTAAATAAAATTCTATTGGGTTACAAACAGTTTCATTTATTTACATGTTGTCTGTGACTATTTTTTGCACCCTTAATGGCAGAATTGAATAGCTACAAGAACTAGAATGGCCCACAAATCCAAGGTGCTTAATATACGTCCCATTAAAAAACGGTTTGGGGGCTGCGAAGCTGGGTCAGTGGTTAAAGGTGTTTGCTTGTAAAGCCTGTTATAGCCCAGGTTCAATTCCCCAGTACCCATGTAACGCCAGATAAACCAAGTGGCACATGCACATGGAGTTCGTTTGTATGGCAAGAGGTCCTAGTGCACTCATATTCTTTCTCTCCTTCTCTCATAAGTCAAAAAAACTACTTAAATGGCTTGCTTGTCCATACAATGCAATATTATGAGCCTACTTCAGATTGTGTTGCCGTTCAAGACATGGGCACGTGCTGTCACAATTTCTGTGCTGCGTGGTCAGGCCCAAAATGACAACAAAATATGGCTGTCACCATATTAAAGATAACGGAAAACCAGTGAGCATTGTATTGAATATTGTCTAGCTGTTAATCTTGAATTTAAAGAGAAAAAATATTCTTTTCATTTTCTTATCAATACCAGAAGTCTGTCTTCCTACTAAGAAACAAAGTAAACTAAAACAACAATAAAATGCTCTCCCTGTTCTCATTCCTTGAAAGGGTACCTCAGAGCCCAAGATAAACATTTTAAACTCTAACTCTAGGAACAACATTCCCAACCATTTATGTTTAAATTCATTCTTCATCAGAATGTCTTATTTTGATTTACAAAGAACTTAGATTAAGTATGTCTCCATGGCATATCCTCAACAACTGTAACTCTAACTCTGATTCATCCATGTCTTCCTTGTGCCACTATTTTCATCATAACTGCAAATCATGTTTCGTTATTACAACATGGGCAAGAGTTACTTACTAGGTACCAATTTCTGTTTTCCTTTATGTCATCTGTAGGGCCATGCCAGGAAACAGTGTGTCCTGAAAGATGCTTACCATTTTTGTGTACAGGAAAACCATTATCTTCCTTTTTTGATCCATTCTGTAGTATTTGAACATTTTCATATCGTGTTGTTATGCAGATAGGCTTGTTTAATGTCTCTTAAAGAGTTCATCTCAGTTATTATTGAGAATGCTGATGTGAGTGATTTAAACTCAGGCATATGCTATTAGAACAGAACTGATGATGCAATCATGTTTTTTAAGAAGACAGCCAAGAGCGTATTTTATTATTCCTGTGACCTACTCACCAGCAACTGTGTTGTAATATTGATCGTTAACCTCCTGGAGCCTGGAGATTTGGAGTCTCTGTCTTTAAGAAAGATTATCATGAAGCCTAAATTGTTCACATCAATAATATTTTGATCCTCTTTTTTTTCGAATTCCTTATATGCCTGCATGGAAAATATCTAGGTAGTTTTTAATTAAAAAAAGGAAACCGGTCCCTTCTGAGATTTGCAGCTTTCTTAATCTTGCTTTGTTCAATATTCAAATGCCTTTGTTTGTTTTCCACATAATAACTTCAGTCCCCAGCTCACAACTTTCCAAGACAACCCATGGTGTAGAGAATAAAACCCAGTCTCTTGATCCCAAGATTGAAGCTTGAAATCAATTAACCTATTGCATGTGGAAGACCAGCACTCTGTCATACTTCTTTGTTCATTTCCTGGCCTGAAACATGTGCTTGGCCGATGTTAAATATAACTAGTTAACTGCCACGCACACATATATATGTATGTACACAACTTCCTCTGCATCTACTCTTGGGTGCTCACTCAGTGTGTTCTGTTGCTTGCAACCTCGGGACACTTTCCTGAACTGGTGAAATCTTACCCACACATTCAAGGCCATGCTCCACAAAGCCTCCCCTGAACCCTTAGTAGCAAAAGTTAATTTCTTCGTTGAATTCTCAGGGCACTCCTTGCATCAGTTTTCAGCTAATTAAGTCTACATGTCCTTATTTGTAGGAAATCGTTATAAACTGCTATTTGGAAATGCATATTGACCATCTATTTCCCCTGCTAGGTATGACTCTCAGAACTTAGGGTAAAGCAGACTGCAAGGCCCCTGCTCAAGCAGAGCTCATACGCTGGTCAAGGTGGCTAACATCGACTACCACATGACAGGAAGTGGTGATATAGACCGAAGAAAGTACAGGAAGGAAAGGAATGAGGGAATTATGGATGGATGTCCCTGGTAGACCCAGAAGTTAGAGGAGGTGTCTCAAGGGAAAGGACATGAATTTAGACTTGGGTTGCATGAGGAGTTCCTGAGCCCTGTGCTACATACTGAGAGCATAGTGATAGATGTGCATTCCTGGCTCACAGCCTAGTGAGGAAACCTACATGTGACAACCACTGCACACCTATGACCCAAAGATACTGCTCTGTTTGTGAAGGGAAGGCATCCTGGCTGCTGTGCCTTTATTCATGTGCTTCTAATGCCCCTTACAGTATTGTAACCCTGTCCAGGAAAGCTCATGCGCTGCCCACATAGGTCTTCCTAGAGTTATTAACAGTCCCTGGGCACTGATGGCCCAGCAGGCTAATGAATGCAGCCAGTGCATTTCTGAGGCAAATCCTCCCAGACTTCCACTGGAGCTGGGTGTGCTCAGCCCAGCTAGCTGATTGCTCTCCCCCTGTGAATTGCTGTACACACTGAGCAGCCCCGCAGCAGCATAGCTGATGAGTGGGAGAGCTGCCAGGCTGGACTCCTGGGGTGCCTGTGAGGTCAGCCTATTCCTTTCTGCTTAGAAAGCTTACTGTGATCGTCCTGGAGATGAGTGGGCAGAATCTGCGCAGACTCGTTCTTTTCCCTTTAGCTATCAAAAAAAAAAAAAAGTAGCAAATGCCAAATAGGATAATTTGACAAAAGCCTGCTTCCATTTTCCTCACAAGAATAAAAAGGACTTTTAAATGGGAAATTTAAGTGGAAACCCTTCACATCATTTTCAGAAGAACACCTTAGAGAGTGACAATCAGGTGCTTTAACAGAGAGACCGGTTTACAAAGAACAAGGGTTAACAACAGGATAACAACAGGATACTTATGCCCAAGTTGGAACCGTATAGAATATTCGTGCACACAAATATAAATATAGATTTCCCAATTTTATTATTTATATAATATATATATATATATTATTTAATTTTCTTATTTACATATGAGATAATATACTTGTGTCTAAAGGTATTAATTTTCTTGATAGAAAGACTGACTTGAAAAACCGAAAAAAAAAAAAGGCAGGCTTGGTTTAGTCATTGTCATTGTCTTAAAGGGAGAGCAGATGCGCAAATGTCTTCATCCTGCCAGTGCAGCGAAGCGATCCAGGGATGCAGCCAGATTAGCAACACTCTGTAGAACCAAAACTTTATTCTGGAGAAATAAGTATGCAGCCTTTCTCCATCTCTGTGGGTGATTCGCTCCCCCATAGATACACAGCCACCCAATTCCATTATGAAAAGACCTAAAGTTCCAGAAGCTTCTGTTCCCAAATTCCTATATCCAAACATAACTCTGGAAGTAGTAGATCATGTATAATTAAATTTATTTTTGTAAGTCAGTTTTCTGAACTAATGTGAACACATTAAAAAAAATCCAGGGCTAGAGAGATGGCGAGATGGCTCATTGGTTAAGGCACTTGACTGCAATGCCTAATGACCTGGGTTCAATTCCCCAGTACCCACAAATAGCCAGATGCACAAAGTGGTGCATGTGTCTGGAGTTTGTTTGCAGTGTCTGGAGGCCCCTGACACATGCCCATTCTCTCTCTCTCTCTCTCTCTCTCTCTCTCTCTCTCTCATCTCTGCTTGCAAATAAATAAACATTTTTTTTAAAAAAAACATGCAAGCTCACCATTTAAAAAATTCCAATTGTATCCTTATTGATGTTAAGAGAAACAATGTAATAAACCTCCTTGCTCTTATTAGCTGTGTCCAGTGGCAAACTCATATGTAAGCAGATTGGCAAAGTCTCTAGAAGCCAGTTAGAAATTGACTGAGTGAAAGGTACTTAATGGACTCAGTAAATGAGTGAATATGAGTGCATGTGCCTAATTGGCTGCATGATAAGATGGATAAGTTAGAAGTATATAGGTGAAGAACTACTAGAAGGTATAAATAGCATAGAAAGATAATCTGTGTTTTTAGAGTTCTACGTATGAGGAAAGCTATCCAACCTCCACTGATAAGACACATGTCTTGAGAAGAGATGCTTTCCTTGTAAGACTGATGTCCTGCTACTCTAACTCATCCTCTCTCTGTTAGCTCTCATAACCAACAGCGTCAGTGCAAAACATAGGATAAATGGTGATTATTCCCACATGTGACATTGGCTTTATGAGGGCCAAATTACTGTATCAGTCTTATATTTATCATAAGCAGATGATTGTAAAACCATATGCATGGTATTTATGGATGATATTTACCAGCATATTTCAATTTGAAGAAAACAATTCTAGGAAAAATGTACCTTTCTGAGGTAGAGGGATGGATCAGGTGTTAAGGTGCTTGCCTGAAAAGCCTACTCTCTGGGTTTGAGTCCCCAGTACTCAGGTAAGGCCAGATGCAGAGAAGTGTGTGCATCCGGAGTTCTTTTGCAATGACTGGAAGTGCTAAAGCATCCTCTCTCTCTCTCTCTCTCTCTCTCTCTCTCTCTCTCTCTCTCTCTCTCTCTCTCTCTCTTTCTCTCTCTCCCCTCTCTTCTATCTATCTTTGTTTTCAAATAAATAAATAAAAATATTAAAAATATATACCTTTCCCACTCATTCCAAAGTTCAATTCTACTTATCTTGCTACATTCTTGTTCTTTTTTTCAATAGTAGAATATAAAGCATCAATTAGCCGGGCATGGTAGCACACGCCTTTAATCCCAGCCCTCGGGAGGCAGAGGTAGGAGGATCGCAGTGAGTTCAAGGCCACCCTGAGACTACATAGGTCTCCCTCTAGTCCAGGTCAGCCTGGACTAGAGGGAGACCCTACCTCGAAAAACAAAAAAAAAAAAAAAAGAATATAAAGCATCAATTAGCTAAAAATCCTTTGTGTGTGTGTGTGTGTGTGTGTGTGTGTGTGTGTGTGTGTGTGTGTGTGTGTGTGTGTGTTTAAACAGTGCTGGGAGAAGAGCACACAGGTTTGGGTTA
>PVHP010008610.1:23274-52819 GCA_004024765.1 Zapus hudsonius | reverse complement strand
CAAGGGAACCTGAGGCCAGGCCAGGGACACATGTGCCCCAGCCGTGTCCCATTCCTGACACACAGCAAGTCACAGAGGCAGCTGTGTAGAGCCACGGCCACAAATCACAGGGCCCTGGGGCATTTGTCAACACTGAGCGAATAGGACATCCTCTTTCCGGTAATGTGAAAAATATGAAAGACCAATAATTTCACATCCCCTGCATTAACATCATTATTCTCATTGTAATGTGACTTAAGTATGTAACATCTTAAAATCAGCAGCAGATTTTGTACATTTTTACAGCTTTTATCTAACCATAAACCAAAATAATGTTCCGATTAAGGCTATAAGACTGCAAATGCAATCAAGTTCAAATCAACCCATTCATTTAACATGACAGGTGATGACATTGTTTGCAGAACCTCATTTGCCAATATTGGAGTCAGAGCAGGAGGCCCCTGCCTGAGGGCTAGCTTTAGAGACAATATTTCTGGGTTTTCATTTCAATAAAGCAAATACGGACGAAGCCTGTTCCATAACTAGGCTAATCCAATCCCTTGAAGGCTTTGTTTGCGTCCTAAGGCTAATCCATCCCTCTGACCGCCTCTGTCCACTTTGGGAACCCTTTCCTTTGGGGTCCTCAGTCAGTCATGCAAGCGGCTCCATCCCTCAGCTAACCAACCTGCAAGACTTCCCAGTGGGTTTTCTTGTCCTCCAGCTCTGACTTCTGGACGGAGCCATCTCCTCGTGGCCCTCCTGCCTCCCACGCCCTGCAGCCCCAGCCATGTCTACCTTCACCTTTTAGCCGGCGTGGCGCTCCAGGGCCTGTCCTCCGTGGAGTCTCACTGTACCTGTGTGGACTGTGTCCATGCGGACACGGGCACGCCCTTGGTGTGTGCTGTGCGCACTGATGAGCGTGTGGGGAGGTTAGGACAACTTGGGGTGCTGTTCTTCAGGCACTACCCATCTTGTTGAGACGGTGGGTTTCTCACTGGCCTGGAATTTGCCCGGTAGCTAGACTCTCTGCCCAGTGAGCCCCAGAAATCCCCCCTTTACCTCCCCAGAGCAGGAGTTACAAGTATGTGCCACCATGCCTAGCTGGTTTTTGTTTTTTTTTAGCACAGGTTCTCAGGATTGAACTGAGGTCTTCGTGTTTGCAAGGTGAGCATTTGCCCCACTGAGCGGTCTCCCAAATCTCTCATTGCATTTTGGACAAAATCAGCTTTGGTCTTCGTCCTGCCCAGGCCTCCATGAAGGACACCGCCTGCTCCTCCCACAGTGCCAGATGCTTTTCTGTGCCCATCCTGGTGCTCACAGCACCCCTTCCCAGCTCCTCACACATCAAGTGTGGTGCACATGTCTCCCTGCCTCAGCTGTTTCTCCTGCTAATCCGTCCTCAGTGCCTCTTGTAAACCTGTGTCATCTCTCTGTCCAGCATCCAGCACCTCTCAGCTCTATTGGCTGTTTTTGGTCCTTATTCCCATTGGTTACAGAAGCTGCTGGAACAGATAAAGCCCCTAGTGTGGTCTGAATGGGAAACGTCCCCCACAGGTTCTTGTATTTGAACACTTGGTCCCCAGCTGGTGACACTCTTTGGGAAGGTTGTGAAAGGCTTCAGCCTTGCTGCAGGAAGTGGGTCATGTCTCGGCGTTTTTAAAGTCTGGCTTCATTTCCCGTTTGCTTTCTGCTTCCTGTCTGCAATGGGATAAGCTGGCCTGCCATGTCTTCCCCACCACGATGGACTCTATACCCCCCAATAAGCTAAAATAAACCTTTTTTTTTCTTAAGTTACTTCTGGTATTTGTTCACAACTACTGGAAAGTAACCAGTCTACTCCCAGACCCTTGTGACTAACAAGAACTATTACCAGGTGACTTTGCACTGGTGGATCCTCCCCTCCAGTCACCCAGGGTAGCAATGCAGAGAGGGATGGTGGTCACTGGGTCAGCCCTCAGTTTCTGAGTGGGGAGCCTGTGTCACCAGTGTAATGTGAGGACTCCACTGCCCACCACTTCCTTTACTCAGGCTCGTCGAAGCCATTTGTCCACTTGGCCTTTCCGTCTTCATTGAATGGAGTGATGCGGTCATTCACAGGCACCCTCGGCATTGCTCCCATGGGTGCCTCGATCATCTCTGATACACTGCTAATCTTTGAGAATGAGGATCATCCAAGGTGACTGCAGAAGCATGAGTGATTCACAAGCATGGTGGAGATGAACGAAGGTGGACAGAGCCTGCAGAGCTGGTACAGCAGGAGAAGCAGACACCCACCCTGGGTTTAGTGGAAACTCGGCTGAGCAGAGAGCACGTTTATTGTTGAAGAGGGGAGGGTCAGGTGAACCCCAAAGGCTTCAGACCTGGGGAAGCTGGGAAGTCTGACCCGAAGGGTGGCACCCCGTACATGTGTTCGTTTTTCCCTGAGTTGGACATGCTAACATAAACTGGAGAATGGGGCTGGAGAGATGGCTAAGTGGTTAAAGGTCCTTGGTTGCAAAGCCCGATGGCCTGGCTCCAACTCCCCAGTGCCCACATCAAGCCACATGCACAAGGTGGCACGTGTGTGTGGACTTTGCAGTGGCAAGAGGCCCTGGTGCACCCAGTCTCTCTCCCTCTTTCTCTTCCTCTCACATAAATAAATAGAAGAAAATGGGAGTGATCAGTTACCAACAAAGCCTGACTGTTCTTGGCCGAGTGCTAACGAGGTGACAGTTTGGCTTTGTCAGCTGCACAGGTCCTGGGCCCAAGTCCTATTACCATATGTGATTCAGTTTATCCATCCTTTTGTTTCGAGACAGTGTCTCCTGATGCCCAGGCTTGAGACGGCTTTAAACTTCTGACCTCCTGCCTCCACCTACCAAGTGCTGGAATTACAGATATGAGCACTACGGCACCAGGTTTCTGTGTTGCTGAGGATGGAGCCCAGGGCTTTGCACATGCTCAGCGAGCCCTCTCTCAGCTGAGCCCCGTGCCTAATTCCCGTCCCTCATCCATCGGTCAGTCACTCTAGTACCGTTCATCCATGTGGTCTAGGGATGAGGACCCACGGATGGGAATCCCAGCCATCACTACCCAGTGACTGTCCTTCTAGGTCTGACAGCCTGTTTACCAGACACTCCACATACCCACACAGGCTCTCATCCTTACGCATGTTGTCCAAAGACATGCACACACGTGGACACTCAGACAACATTCACTCTCACACATACATACTTCCCCATAGATAAACACACATGTACTCAGACATAGTACACCCGAACACACACGTTCACACACAGGCCTGCCACACTCACAAAATCACACAGGTCTGCTCCCGCATGCACACACACACACACACACACACACACACACACACACACACACAGTTACATGCTCTCAGAAACTAGCAGACACAATACTCCCACACACATCTGCATGTTTACATGTAATGACTTACATTTTCACATGATCTTTTGCACACAGATGAAGGAAGTCACACGTTCACGTCCACCCGCACATGCACATGTTCACACAAACACACGTGCACTGTGCTTCAATGGTGATGGTGGCTGAGACCAGCTCGGTGCTGGAGAAAGGCAGGGCTATGGCCTACCGGGAGCAGGGGCTTGGCTGAAACCATCTCTCAGTCTCTCCTGAGGGCCTCTCTACCTCCCTCAGGCGCTCTCCCTGTGTGAGGAACATTCCCAAGAATCCTAGCTCAGGCTCTGCTCCTAGGCAAGTCTCCTCACGGTCCTTGCTCCTGAGATGGACAAGAACGCCTGCCACCCTGAGGTGAAGCCCTCTGAGCCTGACACCCACCAAGCAGTCTGACTTCACCTAGGGGCTTTCCACTCCGCCCAGTCCTCACACCTCTCTGCTAGCCCCGCACTGTCTGGGAGACAGGACTGCGGATCAGGAACCCTGTCATTCTGCTTATTCTCAGCCCCCAGGACCTGAGGCACTTGGCTATGGTAGACGCTCAGTGAGTACTTGGAAGAAAGAAATGAATTTCATATAAGCTCTCAAATCCGTTAACCAAAGCAACAGAAGCCTGTGATGTGCACCCAATGCCTTAGGACTCACAGGAGCAGGAAACCTCCATCAGCAGTTCTCAGACTGTTTCCATAGCAACAGCTCTCCAGTCTCTCAGACAACAACAAAGAAGATTCTACAAGGTGGCTTTGAACCCTAGAATCAGAGGTGAAAGCACAGTTGGTGTTTGGTCCAAATTCTCTTGCAAGATAACACATTAGGCTAATTATCTCCAGGCTTTCTGAGCAACACACAGAAGCCAGGATAAAGAGAACTCTGGGCCTTAACTTCAGGCCTATTCTCAACAACAGAAATCAGCGAAGATCCTCTCATGTTGCTGAGGAGAGGGGCATAAGAATAGTCAAAGGGTCTCAACCCAACTCGGTGAGCCATAGAGAGGGACCCATTTGACTCAGAACAAAGTGACTCCTGAGACACACAGTTCCAGGGTCATCTAACTCCCATGGGCCACATGCCTGCTTGCAGCAGCTGCTGGAACAAAGACCACTGGCTTCAGACGACATTAATTTACTATCTTAAAAATCTGGAGGGCTGGAGAGATGGCTCAGCGGTTAAGGCACTTGCCTCCAGTGCCTAAAGCCCTGGGTTCAATTCCCCAGGACCTACATAAGCCAGACACACAAGGTGGTGGCCCTGGTGCGCTCTCTCTCTCTCTCTCTCTCTCTCTCTCTCTCTCTCTCTCTCTCTCTCTCTCTGTGCTTGGAAATAAATAAATAAAATATTTAAAAAAAAAATCTGGAGGTCAGAGTCTTAAAGTCCTTCCTATTCCAAGGTGTCAGAGGCATGTGCTCCCTCTGGAGGCTGCAGGGGAGTCTGTTCCCTCCCTGCCAGCTTCTAAGGGACCTATATTCCTAGGCTGGTGGTCTTTACCTTCCAAAAATTCTGGCCCAATCTCGGTTCCCATAGCCTACCACTAACACTACCGCCGTCTCCTTGACTGGACTCACCGGGATAATCCAAGAGCGATGCTCCCATCTCGGGAGCCTCAGCTAATCCATTTGCGATGAAGTTTGGCTGTGTCAGGTGACCTAGAAATGGGTTCTAGGGACTAGAGGGTGAACTTGACCTGGG
Organism: Zapus hudsonius; assembly: GCA_004024765.1. Lineage (NCBI taxonomy): Eukaryota > Metazoa > Chordata > Mammalia > Rodentia > Dipodidae > Zapus > Zapus hudsonius. The sequence continues at coordinate 47,737 of PVHP010008610.1, read as the reverse complement.
GCTCTGGGACCCTTACTCAGTGTCAAAAAAGGCAGAGGCATTTTTGGATCAGTCTGCACGTGTTGAAGGTCTTTCTCTGGAGGCTCCCAGGGGGCTCTTGGTAAAGTCAAAATGAGTACTTCCACCTCCTGCAGTCAAAGAAGGTTCCGAGGGCCTGGTGGCCACACTGGCTCACAGCTGCTGGGCTGGTGCTCTGGAAACTCTGCCTTCTCTCCGCAGCTGCCCAATTTACACCTGCTGGATGGATTAAGCATTGCTAGGTTTTCCTGGGCTTGGACTGGAAACTCTCAAGTCTTCCCTAAAATAGATGTTTCCAGAAAAGCAAAGTGGAAAAAAAAGTACAGATCTATTAATATTTATAATGGGCTTCAGACAAAAGCCACGGCTTGAAGCCATAAACAGATATCCAAAAGATAATATTATCGGGAGATAAGACTCTGCTTCATCCGTGTGTGTGTGTGTGTGTGTATGTGTGTGTATGTGTGTATGTGTGTATGTATGTGTATGTATGTGTATGTGTGTGTACATGTGTATATGTGTGCATGCGTGTGTACGTGTGTGTATGTGTATGTATGTGTGTATGTATATGTATGTGTGTACGTGTGTATGTGTGTATGTGTGTGTATGTATGTATGTGTGTATGTGTGTATGTGTGTGTATGTATGTTTGTACGTGTGTGTATGTTATGTGTACATGTGTGTATGTGTGTATGTATGTGTGTATAAGTGTGTATGTGTATATGTTTGTATGTGTGTGTATGTGTGTATGTATGTGTATATAAGTGTTTATGTGTGTATGTATGTTTGTACGTGTGTGTATGTGTGTATGTGTATGTGTGTACATGTGTGTATGTTTGTATGTATGTGTATGTATGTATATGTGTGTATGTGTGTGTATGTATGTGTATATGTATGTGTATGTGTGTATGTGTGTGTGTATGTGTGTGTGTGTGTGTGTGTGTGTGTGTGTGTGTGTACAGATCAGAGGATCCATGTAAGTCCTAACCGTATCTCGTTGGAGGAGGATCTCTTGGTTTGCCACAGTGTTCAGCTTTAGGTGTGGTCTGGAACTGCAAACCCAGACACTCATGTTTGTGTGGCAAGGGTTTTATCCGCAGCGCCATCTCCCAGTCCTACCTTCTCCCTTGACACCTGTTATTGTCACCCTGACTCTGTGGTCATGGTTCCCAAACATGCACCTGGGACTCCAGCCAGAAATGGGCAAAACCCCAGTGCTAGAACCCTCCTGGATGTGCACCTCTTCCTTCTGTCCTGTCCAAACCCTGGTTGCACCTGCTCCCGGCTTCTTGTTTGGATCAACCACCTTGCCCTCCCTTAGACCAGCCTCCTCCCTTCCCAGCCCCATGCTGCAAATGTCATCTTTCTATGACCTAGAACACTACCTTTGTCACAGTTCAAGGTCCTGGTCATGTTGTCCCCTTCACCTGAATACCTCCTTCTTGCTCTTGACAATGATGGCTGCTTCGGCTACATGGCCACAATGCTTCCTAGCAACCTTCTTTTAAAAAAATTAACATAATTTTTAATAATTATTTAATATTTTCTTCATTGATGTGCCATAATTATTCTAGGTACACTATGTTTTTAATAGCTAAATTTCTTGGTTTTTTAATTTTTTTTAAATCTTTACTATCTAAAATTAGATACATTGTATGAGCAAATATTGTGCTGATAGTCCCATTTTCCTCCTCCCTGTCCCCAACCCACTGGACGTAGCAACCTTCTTTAGGTCTCCTGGACCCCGGGAGGTGCACGCTCTGCACCTTCTTCCCTGCACTGAGCAGATTCTGCGAGCTGCTTCTCAACCCTGTAATCGCCTTAGCAGCACATTTGCTTTTCTTCTGGCTTCGCCTCTCTGTCCCACCCACACTGGACAGTGGACAGTACCGCTGTCCTGCAGAAGCGCTGGGGCAGCCCTCGGGGCTCAAGAGCTCCCTGGGCATGTGGAGCACTTCTGCCTCTCCTCACTTACTCTCCCACTCTGCAGAGAGGGCAGATGAGGGGTTCTGGAGAAGAGAGGATCTCACATGGAGCCACGCCTGAGGACAGAGGACAGAGGGCCAGTGTGTCTCTGCTCCTCTCCTAGGGTCTGGCTCAGGGTCCTGGTGAAGGCTGGGCCGCTGGTCTTTCTCTGTACAGCACAGCCAGCTCCTGCCAGGATGCTCTGAGACTTCTCACTCATGCTCCTGTGCATGACCAACCCACGAAGGGCCAGGGCTCCAGATCATTCCACCACTGTGTGAATTGGTGAGTTGCCTTCATTTCTTTTTCACAAGCCAAATCAGATGAAAGGAGGTCCAGAAAGGGCCCCGACCATGTGATGACAACCTCAGGAATGGAACACCAGAGGGAAGAGAACATCTTCCAGAGCTGTGAGGCTGACCTTGACCTGGACATGTCATTGTGTGTGTGTGTGTGTGTGTGTGTGTGTGTGTGTGTGTCTGTCTGTCTGTCTGTCTGTCTGTCTGTCTGTCTGTCTATCCATGTGTGCAAGTACACGCGTGTGTGGAGATACATGTGCTTTCGTGTGCAGGCCAAAGAACAACCTCAGGGTTTTCTCAGGAATGCTGTCCATCTTTTCTGAGACAGGGTCCCTCGTTGGCCTGGAGCGTGCCAGTTAGACTATTCTGACTGGCCAGCAAGCTCCAGGGCTGGGATCACAGGGACATGCCACCACACCCTGCATTTTGAGGTGAGTCACTGCCACCTGAACCATCTCTCCAGCCCCCACATTTCTTGACTTCTGTTTGAGACCCACCTGAAGTTAAATTGAAAACTGGATCCATCTAGCCATCTGCTTCTCTGTCTGTCCAGTTTCCAGGGACATTGGTACCCAGAGCAAGCTCGATGGACACTCTCTTGTTCAACACACATTCTCAAAGGAAGTCCGGTTCTCGGTGGACAGCCCCAGCCATGGTATCAAGGATCGGGAAGTGGCCTCTGCCAACTCTTCAAGTTGCTGTTTCTCTCTGAACTTGCATCTGTGATCATGGATGTCTACCCAGCAAACAGAAGAGGACACGCCCCCAGGGTGTGTCATGGGAACAGGTCAGCAGCTGCAGTGCCCTAGAGTAATGTCCATTCCATTCAGGAAGGAAGTGGGTGAGCGGCCCCTGTCACTTGGCGTTCTGCTCTGAGGTTCTCAAACCAGTTGGTAACACAGACTTCTGCCCTCACATTTCCCGTGTGCTGCTCATGAATGGAATCCTTTGGAAACACCACATCAGAGGGAAAGGGTTCTACTTTCCAGAGGAGGTATTTTTGTCACTGAGAAAGCTTAGATCATTTTCCCATGGATTGCTGGGTGCTTGCTCACCTGTGATCTGAGAAAATGAGCATCGGCGCTCTGCAGGGGTGGAAACGGACGGGAAAAGGATGAATGCCCGCACAGGGAAGAGTCCAGGATAACGGATGATGAAGGTTATTTATTAGAAACTTTAGAAAGCAAGGGTGGGGGGATCTGTTGATGCTGTGATCGCCTTCTTGTGAATAATGTATGTGTACACGCCTTTGGGTCTGAGACCAGTGTATTTATGAATGCTCAAACAACAATATTTCTGAAAATGCATGCCCATGGGATCTACCACAGAAATGTAAGGTTAAACATCATTGCTCAAAATAGATTTCTCCTGCAAAACCACTCCAGGAAGTGAGAGAAGGAAAAACATTTCCACAGAACAGCTCTGCCTGAGCAGAGCAGGAACCCCAGATCCTGGATGGAAGAAGAGGAAGAAAAATGCCTTTAAATCTCTTCAACTGTTTAAATATTTGGAGATCTGAAACCCTCCTCCACGACTCTGCTGCACACCATAGAGGCAGGGTTGTTTCTGAGTGCTTCCAGGAGTCTGTCGGTGTTTGCACAAAGAACATTCTCAAAGTGTGGCTGCTGAATACTTTCCCACCGGAAGACACTCTGCAGTTCTGCTTGTCAGCTCAAAGGGACGCTCATGGTCTCGAGCAGATGACCCACGGTAGGGTGTCAATAAGATGACATCCACAAGCCAGGCTGCCACCAGGCTCCTAGTGCCTCTCGGCCCACTTCCTTGCCACCCATTCTCTCTGTGCCTGGCACCCCGGGGAAATGGCTTCTGCAGCTTTCCCCAGCATTCCCCAGTCTGCCCTCACCATGGCGGCTGCTGGGGGCTTTCTTCAGAAACCCCCATAGACAAGGGGTAGAGCTCTGAGTGAGCTGAGAACTCTCTTGTCAGTGGCCCTCATGTCTTGAGCTCTTGTCCACGTTAGCAAAGAACTGAAAAATGCAGACGTAGACTATGGTGAAATGTGAGATTTATTTTAGGGAGAACTGAGGTAATAGAAAACAAAGCAGGAAGTCCCGAAGCAAAGAGAAGACCCCACTTCCTAGCCAGGCTGGGACTGGGGAAGGAAACTGAAAAACATCACACATGGAGGTTTGGATCAAGTCCTTGTGTCCATCCAATCAGAAGGAGCCTCACTGCCAAGTTCAAACGACTATGATGAACCCGATCGATTGCTGGGCACAGCCTACCCTCCATGGGGGCTAAACCCAGGAAAAGTTGAGGAACAACCAGGAAGCTGCTGCTGCAGGTGATGACAGCCATCTTGGATGAGTCTGAATAAGGCTGGGGTCCTGGCCTGGCCAGGGCGGGCAGGGTGGCATCCAGGTTTCTTTCTGGGGGCCAGGCTGGAGCTACCTCGCTCCTAATCTGTATCTCTGTGCCAGCTGCCCAGCTTTACTGCCGGCCGTAGCCTGAGTGTCTTCCACTTGTTCTCATGGCCGGTGGCATTTTTCTCCCTGTGACCAAGGACACGAAAAGAAGCAACTGCAGGAGGAAGAGTTGATTTGGTTCGCAGTTCAAGAAAGGATCCAGTCCATCATGGTGGGGAAGCCATGGAGGCACCAGGTCATGCTGTGCACATCAAGACGAAGGAGTTGACAGGATGTGGGGCTGGGCTATACTCCAAGGCCTACTTCCAAGGACACGCTCCCTCCAGAAAGGTGACCGTGGAGAGTATGTGACATTCAAACCACCATGAAGCATCGCTGGCCTCGCTCTGCCCAGAAAGTGGGATGTGCTCTCTGCCACAAGCCCCTGGCTCTATCCAGAGTGCCCAGTGGGTGCTCAGAAAAGAAATGAATGACCACGGCACACACCCCATCGGACGGCCGCTGCCTGAGAGGCGTGCTGCATCTCAGTCACACTCGGGTTGCCAGCCTGTTGTGAGCATCCGGGGTGCCTGGACTGACTGGGTGCAGGTCTCAGGGAGGGCACAGGTGCTATGTTGAGGCCACTGGGCTCATCCAAGCCCAGAGCAGGCTGACCCACCTCTGTCTCTGCCTCCAGCTGCACGGGTGATCAGCAGTTAAAGGCACTTGCCTGCAAAACCTGACAGGATTCAATTCCCTAACACCCATGTAAAGCCAGATGCACAAAATGGTCCATGTGTCTGGAGTTCTGTTTGCAGTGGCAGGAGGCCCTGGTGCACGCTCTCCCCCCCCCCATCTACTTATCTATTTTTGATTGCAAATAACTAATAAATCAATGTTTTAAGTGGGCATTTGTCTCTCTTCCAGCTAAAAGACATCACCACAGCTGGTGTCCAGAGGTGAACAGCTGTATTAGCCTGGCTCTATTCTAAATTCCTCTCTAGGCACCACCACGTCCATGGTGTGGCAATTTCCAGTGAAGGACAGACCTGCACACCAAAGTGCCTAGGGAGAGTATGAGGCCCCGGCTCCTGGCATTGGCCACAACCGGCCCACACTGAGAAGGACAGCGCAGCCTGCCTTTGTAGGAATGGGTGACGCCGTGCTTACAGAGAGGAGAAAATGGTCAGTGGAAACCTTTGTACTACATCGAGAGAAAGAGGTGGCAGCCACCCGCCAGGAGGCATTTCCCTGGTTCCTTTCCTGTTGATGGAATCACCCGCCATCAGCATCCCAAGTGTCCACCAAAGGCCCGGCAGTTCTCAGGTGACTTACTTGCTTCTAGGTGGAAGCTCGGATCTCCTTTGGGATTCAACAGCCTCTGGGCACTGGAAATGTTCTACAAAGGGGAAAGGAAAAAGATTTCTATGAAGAGATTCATCATTCACCTGTGGTGACTGACAGGTCACTGATGAATGCAGGGTGACTGAAATCAAAGTGAGAGTCGCTGCCGCTCTTTCCTCCTGTTTCCCAAGACAAATCACCTCACAGTCTGCATCAGACCCTCTGTCCCTCCGTAAGCACATTTTTAGTGGAATTTACCAAGAGCCCTAGGGGGATGGAGGTGGACTTGAAGGAGCTGTGAAGCTGGGGTGCCAGTCCAGCAGACAGGATGCTCTGCACATCCCCAGGCACACAAAATCTCAGTGCCCAGAGTGCTGCATCTTCTTCCAGGTCACTCGGGCTCTGGGTCCTGGGGCTGCACCCCATTTCTCTCCTTTCCTGGAACCCTCTGACCATCAAGAACGTGGTAGCTTTTCCATGCATCCCACTGAGCAGACCAGGTTATGGGATGTTAAAGCCAACCCGCGAAGCCACACTTCTGCCGCAAGACTAGACTGTTCACTTCTGTATCGGTTATGTTCTCATTGCTGGGAAAGCATGGCAGGAGCAGGGAGCCAGAGTCACACCATCATATGAGCAGGGAGGAAGCAGAGAGCAAGGGGGCTGGGCTGTAGCACCTCCACCTCAAGTCTCGCCCCTAGTGACACACTACTTCAAGCAAGGCTCCATCTCCTAAGGGTCCCCCAACCTTCCCAAACAGCTCTGGGAATTAAGAACCCAAACACACGAGAATGTGGGGATATTTTACATTCAAGCCACAATAAGCTCCATCTTTTGTTTCCAGATCTGGCAGTTAAATAAACCCTGTAAATTATTAAAATGAGGTGGTGAGATATCTCAGAGGCCCCCAAATATCCAAGTGGAGGAAATAATCCTGACTCTTACCTTTGAGGGAGTCCCTTCTTTCGGAGATTTTTTTGAGGTATGGCATTCACATACAGCACCTGTGACGTGCGAGCCAAGGCAGACCACCTTCCCCTCATTGGCAATGAGAGGTCAGAAGGAACCATGGACTCTCTGGCAGACCGCCCCTGCTTATCCTGGACTCGAGGGTGCTGCCTGGTGCTGGCACCTCTGATAATGGTGCCCCTCTGCATTTCTCCCAGGACTCAGGGACCGTCCACAAGGATAGATGAGGTCATTAACAGCCAGGTTCTTAAATGGTGAGTGTGTGTTTCTGTGCATGGTGCGTGTGAGTGGGTGGATATGTCTGCATCTGAGGTTAGAGGTCAAAGTCAAAGGTTTCTTGAATCACTTTCCAGCTCATTTTTGAGTCAGGGTCTTCACCTAACCCAGAGCTCAATTCGGCTAGACCAGCTACCCAGCAAGCCTCGGGAATTCCCTGTCTCCACTTCTCCAGTGCTGGGATTATAGGTGTGCATTGCAACACCCAGCTTTTCTAGGGGGGCTGGGGACCCCAACTCTGCTCCTCATAGTTGCACTTTACCAAACCCATCTCCTCAACCTGAAATTCCTTTTTTAAAAAAAGGATCTGGTGTAGAATTCGGGACGTGGAAGAGAAAGCAAGTTCCACAAAGGCTGGTTCGTGACCAGGAAGCAGAACAGCACACACAGCATGCGTGCCATTCACCAACCAACCTGTGATGCAGGAAACACAGCTCCCACCCAGCCTTCAGAGGCAGGCCAGGTCCTTGTACCTTCCTTCTTTTCCAGGTCAGACCACCTGATATGGGTGGAGGGTGCTGGCTGGAATGGACCCCCGGTAGAACTGAGAACAGAGCCAGTGGTGGAGGACCGAGAGGGGTCCCCACAGACAGCCGTGGGCTCATGGAAAGAGCACAAGTGACTGTAGTAACCCATCTAGGGACACGCCAAGAAATACTGTCATCTCTGGAACTGAAGGAGAGGAAGGGTTCCCATGAGAAATCCAACCTCACGCTATACCACATGCTCCACTAATGTGGGTCTGGGAATCTAGAGGCAGGAAATAAATGCAAAAACGCCTTAAATGGGTGAAACTCCAAGGCCCCCTCTGTGGGAACACTCTTGCAACCCAGCACACATGTGTGCTGGCCTCCAGGCTGGCTCCCAGCAGGTCTCCTACATGCCACTTCCATTTCCTGTTCAGCTCTGCTGAGCAAGCAGATTTGGTCTGTCCGCTTTGTGCTGAAGGAACCAGGGGCTCCTGGAAGCCAGGCTGAGCGCAGGTTGTGCAGGAACAATCCTTGACCTGTGCAAACATGGAAGCTGCTAACATGATTAGGGCCATGCCAGAAGGAACCACGCACGGAGGGGACCCTAAGAGCAGCAGCAAGATGGCAAGGACCATTGGAGAAAAGCCAACCTGCACACAACGTTGGGTAGCAATGGGATGCTTCAAAACACACACACACACACACACACACACACACACACACACACACACACGGCTGCAGCCAGGTGCTATGGCCCATGCCTTTAATCCCAGCCCTCTCGGGACTGAGGTAGATGGCCTTGAGTTCAAAGCCAGCCTGAGCTACAAGTGACTTCCAGGTCAGCCTAGGCTAGAGAAAGACCCTACCTCAAATAAATAAATGATAGCTGATAGATAGACAGATGATGGATGGATAGTGGATGGATGGTGGACTGATAGATGCACACATACATACATGCATGCATGCATACATACCAAGCAGCTGGGAAGCTGGCTCAGCAGATAAGAACAGTGCTAGGGAGGTGGAGGCAGGAGGATCTCAGGGACTTGCTGGCCAGATAGTCTTGCCAGGAATGTGCAGGTTAAACATTATAATTTTATCTTTTCTAGTGAGTGTCAGGGACAGAACCCAGGATCTCGTCTGTGTTAGGCAAGTGCTTGGCCCCTGGGCTCCTCCCCCAGGTGACATCTGCCCCTGTCCTAAGGCAATGACTCAAGCACTGAGCATCCTTGGAGCATCTGACCTTATGTCTGTGCTCTATGCACCACCTTGCACAAGGTCACATGTTACTTGTGCACTAGTCCTGTCCCCAACAAATCAACTAGCCAAATAGATCTAAATATTAATATAGCACAAATTACCAAATTTTAGCAAGTACAGAGAAACAAAGTTAAAAATCCGGGAAGGAATCAGCCAAGTGCTCACTATTGGCCATTGGAAATCCCATGAGGCAGACAACTGAGGCCAAGACAAAGCGAGGCAGAGGGGACGAAGGCCAGGGTAAATAGGAGGCTGGAACTGTAAGAGATGGCAAAATTTTCCAACATAAGCATCTTATTTGAAATGTCATCCAAATAATTGACTTTAAAAACATGGGTCTGAATGCGGTAGTGGAAATACTTGCCTATCATTCTGCACTGGGGAGGCTGAGGCAGGAGGATCATGGACTAGAAGTCAGTCAATAGGAGAGCCTGCCTTTCATGATGAGCCCAGGCCTCAAGATTCCAAACACACACACACACACACACACACACACACACACACACACACACACACACACACCATAAGCATGCAGAATAGCCAAGGCATGCAAAGTTGGCTCAGTACTAGAAAAGCATTTGCTATAACCCAGTCCATTAGAAAGTCAATGAAAAAATCAAATGTTCTAGTCAACATACATTAAAAATTAAAATATTTAGGTAGAAGTCTAATTTTACAAATGTGCCAGAGCTAAATGCAAAAAGTGACAACCTTTTAGGAAAGAAATGAGAGGTCACAGTTAAAATACTTAATATTGTTTGTTACACATTGATACCACTTGTGCTTCTCAACCTGATTATACATTTAAGGAATTCCCAATCAAATCTCAGCAACTGTATTTCCTGACTGCTCGTTTACACGGAGTCCATAAAGCCAAAAACCAAAGGACTTGTACATCAGCCGTGTGTTAGATGGGATGGTTTTCACCCTGGGGTGAGTTCACAACTGAGCCACTGCGGAGCAGAGGGTGCTTGGGGAGGGCCAGCCCTCTCGGTGCAGAAGCAAGAGGAGGGCCTAGAATGCCCCACGTGGCCATGGACCAAGGAGCAAGAGAAGTACAGCCAATATCCTGGCCACAAGTGGACTGCAACCAATGGCCCCTAATTCCCACCCTCCGCTCGTTAAGCTTTAGTGGGAAATCTCCCCCTCCCCCAGGCTTGTGTCCCCAGCTGCTGGTGCTGTTTGGGAAGGTTGTGGAACCTTTCAGAGGTGGAGCTTTGCTGGGGGAAGTAGGCCTTGAGATTGGATAACTTGCCCATTTCCTATCCATCCTCTACTTCCTGATCCAAGATGTGAGGCCACCCAGCTGCACACGTCTGCCACCTGCCCCCATTCCGTCCCTTTCATGGGACACTGGGATCAAAACAAGTGCTCGGAACAGAGACAAGCAACCTTCACGCAGCCAGAAGGTGTTCCTTCAGACAGCTCTGGTGAGAACACAAACTCCCTCGGCCCTGCTCGCTGTGTCCTGCCTCTGGACATGGGCTGTGCTCCCACTGCGTCGTGACAGACCCTCCCCATTCCTCCCCACTCAGAGGAACGAGCTGTCTGGCCCAAGGAGCTACTTTTAGGGGTCAACACTGGAAAAGGGACCTGCATCCCAAGACATGTATGGTAATATGTGCCTCAAGATACACAGAAAAGGTAATGGCTAAAAAACTGTGTCCATTATACTAGCAAATTCCCAAAGACTGAAACTGGGAGTGATATTGCATTCAATGACAACAGACATCAAGACAACGGAATAAAGTGCTCTCCGGGCATGCTTGAAGGGTCCAGTCCCCAGAACCACATAACACCGGGTGTGATGGCCCATGTCTGTACTCCCAGCCCTGGACTGAAGGGTCAGAAGTCCAAGGTCATTTTTGGCTACATTGTGAGTTTAAGGCCAGCCTGGACTACATGAGACCCCAACTTTAACAAAAAGGAAATTTTTAAAAACTGACTTAAAGTCACCTCTTTTAATAATTCATTTGTGCATGCGTGCGTGTGTGTGTGTGTGTGTGTGTGTGTGTGTGTGTGTGTGTGTGAATTTGGGTTGTGTGTGCCCCACAGTGCATATGTGGCAGCTGGAAGACAATTTGAGGTAGTGTTTCTCGCTCACATTCCACTGTTGGGAGTTTTGCTGGGCCTGCCAAAAGCACCCAGGGAATTCTCCTGTCTCTGCCTCCCATGTGGTCTTCAGAGGGCTGGGATTACAGAAGCCAACCATGGTGTTTTTACGTGGGGTCTGAGGATCAAACTTGAGTACTCAGGCTTGATTAGTGAACACTTTATCGACTGAGCCATCTCCCCAGATTCATTATGTAAAGGAACATAATCCTCACACTTCTGTCACATTTGTTTTATTTGATGCCGGACGAACACCCCACCATAAGCAGCTGATGGGAGAAAAGGGTTTATGGGAGGCTCACACAGAATTCCAGGGGAAGCTTTATCACGGTGGATGCAGCTGGCTCACGTCATCCATAGCAGAGACAACAGCCAGCACCAGCAAGCATGAGCTGGCTCTGAACCCAAGATCCACCCAGTGACACCTCCTCTGGCAGGCTGCCTGCCGCAGACTAAGTAGAAAGGTTAATCAAGAGTACCTGCGGCTATGGAGCCACTTGGGTCCAAACCACGACACCGAATGTATGCACAAGACATACCCAGGCTGGGCGGAGGAAAGTCCATGTGTGACAGTGCTGATCTCTCTGTGCCCATCTCTGCTGGGTTTGCTATTGTCTTATTAGCAATGACCATCTGAAGTTTAAGCACATAAAATATTATGCACTGTGTTAAGATAACCAAAGTAAGAAAGTACATCTAAGAAGTTATTAAAATGAGAACCACGTAACAAATGCCAGGAGGCAAGGGAACTTTCAAAGAAAGTCTTTCTATTTGTGTGTGCGCACATATGTGTGTGCGTGTGCCTTGGTGCACGTGTGGAGGTCAGAGGGCAATCTCGAAATGCTGGACCTATCCTACCCTTGTTGGCTGCTAGGAAGGCCAGCTAGGCTGCTAGCTTTGGGATTCTCCTAGCTCAGCCTCCCATTGCTGTAGGCACGTTGGGATTAGACACAGTGCCTCTCTGTGTCCAACTTTGGAAAGAACTCAGGTTGACAGGCTTACAGAGCAAGTGCTGTCAACCACTGAGCCATCGCTACAGACCAAAGAGCAATTTTTGAACAAACAATAGATATAAAATTATTTGTTGACATATTCTGATGTGTCAGTAAATGGAGATAAACTTATTTGCTTACAATAAAAATAAGAGCAGATTGATTCATAAACAAAACCCAAGAACATATTAAAAACATAAACCAATGTGCCAGAGAAAATTTATTAATCATGTAGATTCCCAAACAAAATTAGTAATTAAGCTGGAAGTGGCTACATGCGTTTATAACTCCAGTCAATGGGGGTCTGATGGGAGAACCCCTGGGGTTCTCTGATGGACAACAGCTCCATGTTGAAGGAGAGACCCTGTTGTGGTCAGCTTTCTAGTTGCTGTGCAGAAAGAACCCAAACAAAAGCGGCTTGTGGAGGAATGGGTTTATTTGGCTTGCAGACTCGAGGGGAGACTCCATCCTGGCAGGGAAAACGATGGCATGAGCAGAGGGCTGGACATCACCTTCTCCACAGCACCGCAAACAGCGGCAGGAAGGTGTGCCAAACACTGGCAAGGGGAAGCTGTTTATAACCCCATAAGCCCACCCCGGAAAACACAGCTTCATCGAGGTAAAACCCAAACTGCCATCAGCTGAGGATAGATCACTGAGAACACATTCATTTGTTTGTGGGGGACACCTGGATCAAACCATGACAGACCCCCATCTCAAGGAAATATAGAGATCAACAATCACTTCTTATTGACGATGTTTCCTCCTGGCCTCCACATGGACATGCTTGCCATATGCGCATGCGTGTGCCACGCATCACATACCTACTCTACACACGTGCCTGACAAATAATAGTAATTGTTATGAGATGGGCTTGTCATTTGAATCTAAAAAAAGATTTTTATTTAAGCAAACACAAACTTGAAATATTGACTTCAAAAACCTCGAAATAATCGTTTAAGAACCTGGACAAGCTATTCTGACCTAAAAACTGCCTTCATTTAGTGTAGAAAATCATGACAATTTTCAAAGAAAACCTAATTTCAACATTTTTAGAACAAGGAAGAGAAGCTTCCAGGTTCCCTTCTCCAAGAACACTGAGATTCAGCAAGCACCGGCCCAGAGAATCCATCCGTGTGTGGGACAGAGCATACACTATGACCAAGCTGAACTCATTCCAGAGTTAAGAAATCACTTATGTGACTCACTGAACCGGTCAGGGTTCAGTTACAAGCAATAGAATCCTCTATTACAGTTGTGACCCCAAAGGGACTCATAGCAGGGCATTAAGCGGCTCCCAGACGTGTGAACAGGGCTGGAGAAGGAGCATATTCACATGTTATGTTACTGTATGTTATAATACTTACATCATTAAGTATTGTTGTTAGTATCTTACTGTTCCAAGTTTATAACTGAAGCGTCGTTATAGGCCTGTATGAATACATAGGACCTATTGTACCTATGATGTCTGGTGTGCTGTTACTGTTCTCATTGCTGTGGCAAATATGGGACAAAAGCAATTTAAAGAAGGAAAGGGTTGGTTTGGGCTCACTGTGCGCTTTTAGCAGGGATCTCCATAGCAGCTTCTTTGAGACAGGCCCGAGGGGGAGGCTCAACCTCACCTCTGCAGCCGGTCCTGCCCCTGCCACAAGGCATGACACCCAGAGGTGTCCTCACCCAGGAGGCCACAGCTCTCAGGGGGTTTGCCTGCTGGACAGACTGAATTCCATCTCCTGCCTTGTGTGCCAAGCCCAGGCGGCACCCTGTAACCTGCCTGTCACAATCCACCATCCGACCTCCACTCTGCAGTTTCTAGAAGGAAATCGGCACCTCCCAGCCTTCCTCAGAAGAGAAAGACAGCGAGTCACAGCCATGTGCCTTCAACTGCTCAAATGTGAAGGAAATCCAAAAGGCAGCCAGGGAAGGACTGAGACCTCCCTGAGGGACACGTCACACAACCCCCTCATTTCCCCACATCCTACTGTGCACCTGGCAACCTCTCTGCCAAACAATGCCAACGGCCCTTACCTTAGTGACACTCTCTTGGTACAAGGAAACATGCCCCAGACTAAGTCACAATGATGACCACCAAGAGCTAGCACACTCCAGGGTTTAAAAGGCGGAGGAGAAAACTGGTCAACATATGCAAACATAAACCAAGCAATAAAAGTTTGCTCACATAAAACAGCTCTGATGTTCGCCATTTGTCATAAGGACAGCTTCACTGTCCCTGGATCCCAAACACACAGAGCAAGAATACTTACACAGATCTCTATTTACATTGCATCGGGAATTGTAAGTGGTGGTGGTGGGGGGTACCTGAAAGTCCACAGGGACACGCGTGTATGCACACACGAGTTTCTATTTGGTCCTCACTGCATACTACATACCAGAAGCAACTCAAAACAAACCACGGACCTCCATTAACTGCCCCCACAATACATGGTTCCCCTCTACCCCACAGGAACTGACGGAGGCCTTCTTGACCCCACAGTGACCACCATAACACCACTAAGGAGGGCCCCTGGGGTAACAGAAGTTGGGATGAGGGGACAATAGTATATAACCTGTTAAAATATATATATGAACATATATATATGTATATAACTTGTAGGAAAAATATCTGTAGCCTTAGACTCTCAAATCTATGAATGGAATTTCATCAAAATTAGACCATGGGAGCGTAAGGACTGTACAAAACAGATATAAGCAAGTGTTTCTTCCCTTAGCTGGGAATGACCACTAGGGAAGAAAATTGGTTTTAAAAACCACAATCTCCATGAGGTGGGTGTTCCACAGAGGGGACTTTATGACAAGGATGAGTGCTCCATTTTTTTCCCAGAAAGGGAGGTCCTTTCCCTGTGTCAACTCAGCACCTGCAGGTGCTGGGTGGAAACCTGGTGTTGAATATGAAGCCGAGCATGTCCTTGGGTTTTTACCCTGGGTCTTTGGCTGTCATAGTTTTTAGAACACAACTGATTTCATTTCACATAAAATTATCCACAGCTTCATCTGGTCACTGCAATAAGCTTTGAAAATGTATATTGCAGAATTATTAGTACTTTTTAAATCTTTAAAATGTTTGCATAGTTTTTATGGTTGATTATGTACAGACCCTCCAATCACTGAGGTGTATATTTAATAAGAATAAATTTTATATGTTGTCCAACAAAAAAAATTAAAACCATTCCGGGCTGGGAAAATGGCTCCGTGGTTAGAGGTGGTTGCTTACAAAGCCTGATGGACAGGGTTCAATTCCCCTGTACCCACATAAATCCAGATACACAATGATGCATGCATTTGGAGTTTGCTCACAGTGGCAAGAGGCCCTGTCATGCCCACATGGCTGTTCTCTCTCTCTCTCTCCCTCCCTCCCTCCCTCCCTCCCTCTCTCTCCTTGCAAATAAATAAAAATATATTATTTTAAATTAAAACCCCTCTTCAAAAATCTTAAAGAATGGAACAAGGGGAGAAGGTATTCACAATTCATACAATGGGGGAAAGATTTTATTTAACATATGAAGAACCATCAAAGCTCAGCAAGAAAAAAAAAAACAAAGGAAGCCAGCAACAATTTAAAAAAAGGTCAAATCTGTTTAAGTACAGAAGGATACGGAAGGTGCAGTGCATGCACCTCAAGTCTCCACATGCCACACATGTGTTCCCCAGCCCCGTGTGCCATTTAGATTACCTGGGGTTCCCTAGCTTTGTATGCCATTTAGATTACCGGGCTTCCACAGTACGCCTCCATCAAGCAGACTGTGGACCAGCCAAGTGTGCTCTGAGCTCCTGCCCTCCAGCCACCGACCTTGTGATGCCATGGCTGCCCACAGCCCCAGTTGTGGCTGTGTGTTCTTCTTCACAGACCCCACCCTGAGCCTTCCCCAGCCCCAAGGCCCAGCCTTGGGTTTCAGCTGCTGGGTCTTCCCGTCTCTGGAGTCCTGACACCACTTTATCTTGGCTTAGCGGGCCCTTTCCACAGGTGACCATGCTTATGTGTCATGAGGCACTTTATTACCCTGTGTGGCAGATCTGTTCACTGAGCCAGCCCAAGGGAATCCTTATGCCTGAAGTTCTCTGAGGGGTGACATGGGAGGGGGGCCCCAGGAGGCAGCCCGCCCTTTGTCCCACACCTCCACCACTCTCCTCTCTTACTGCTGACCAGTAATGGCGAGATTAGAACCCGTGATGACACGCAGGTAGGACCATGTCCTCACTCCTACTCTCTAAGGGCGCTGTCACTGGAGCCGCTGTTGAGACAGAAAAAGTCTTGGCCAGCTCAGTGGGGCCGATGTGGGCACTGCCCAAGTGCTCTGCCCCGCGTGAGGGAGGCAGGCTGGCTGGTGAAAGAGAAGGGGCAGAGGTGCTTCTATGCTGACTTCCGGGCAGGTGGCTCTACTGAGTTGGGGACGAGCCCTCAGCTCAGCTCAGCTCAGCCAGCAGCCTCTGGAGACACGAGTGACGTTCCAGAAGTGGATCTGAGGCACACGGGGCCCAGGCCTACCCCAGCTGCAGATTCCTGGATGAAACCATCTTGGGGACCATTGTGGAAGGCTACTCAGAGTAGGTGGCACCAGTGTCACAGCAGAGAAGGCGGAGGAAAGCCAAGGAATTTCCATGACTTTGGGCTCCGGCCGCACAACGGACCTTGGACGGGGACATTCAATTGTAGCAGTTGCTCTGGGGACAGATGTCCAGGCTGAAGAGCTGCTGACTAGCAAAGCCGGTCTCCTGCTTGCAGATGGGATCTCCTCCCTGCGACCACACAGGGTCGCCTGTCTGCCTACAAGTGTCCTCTTCTCATGAGGACACCATTGAATTGGAACCCGCTTGATTCCGAAAAGCAGGCTTGTTCACTGGGAGGCAGCCGAGCGGGCACCCTTGAGACTTAGGGCTTCACAGGGAGAGTTAGGAGCCCTTTGCCAAGGTGGTATAGTGGGGTCAGAAGCCACAGAAAGACAGAGGCTCTGGAAAGCCAAAGAACCAAACTTCTGGAAAGAAGGCGTGTATCTGGGCACAGCTACCTCACAGCAACAACGGGAGGAGGACACATAAGGGGTCTGCAAAGTCTTCAAGGGGAGGGGCATTTCTGTTGCCACCCTGCTCTTAGATAGGACCCGAGGTCATAACCCAGGTCGCTTTGGGTTTCCCTGGCAACAGGGGGCTAGTTATTGATTTCCTGCCTGGCCCTGGTGTGGGACAGCAGGGACCTCTTAAAGTGACCACAACGATTTTTTAACACTGCCCAAATAAGCCTCTGGTTACACCATGAAGACACAATTCCCAAATGAGGGCACACCATACATTCTGGAGGTCAGGACTTCAACTATCCCTTCAGGGAAGGATGTCATTCCCTCGACCAGTGGGCTAGAGGAGATGGGAGGGGAGCTTTGAGCAATAGCCTATGGCAGTTATACAATGCTGGGAGTCTATGAGTTCAGCTTAGCTTGTTCTCTGGCCATGTCTCCAAAGCAGAAGATAAGATCATAGCCCCACCCGTTCCACCTTGATGGCCAAACAGTGCCAGCTTCAGGGAGCACAGCTCTGTTCCCTGTGTAACCCCTGCAGCGATGCTGGGCCAGAGAGAGGAGGTCTGTTGTCCACTCTGCCGAAGGGAAGGCAGGGCATGGTGGTCTCTGTGACTGATGGGTTTGGACAGGTTTTGAGCCCAACTGCAGAGACCAAATCCCTCCTGGCCACGCAGTGCTGCATGGGCCATCCTCCAGGCTCGCATCAAGGCAGGACGGGGCAAGGGGCACGGGTGAGATGGCCCAGGTCTAGGGAGCAGCCCAGTCAACCTCGAAGGACATCATGGCTGAAAAACACCTGCAGCAAACATATCTAATTATATCCTGTGATCTAATCATGCGCTTACTGAGACACTCAGGGACAGAAACCAGTTATGCCATGTACCTCATGGAATACTCTTCAGCATAAAAAGAAGTGGAATCTTGTTGTTTGTACCAACTTGGATGGAACGTAAAATAAGACAAGCACTCACCATCCCACTCAGAGGCATCCAAACAAGCTGCTCTCACACAGGGTGAAAGGAGAACGGCGCTTTCCAGGCTGGGGAGAGCAGGTGGAGAAGGTATGGGAGAAGTCGTCAGGGGGGGCTGCTAAGTTACAGCTGGGTAGAAACAAGAAGTCATGTCTGCTACGGACAGGATGACGGTCGATAACAATGCCCTGTATGCTCCTAAACATCAGAAGAAGGGTTTCGAAAGTTTGCCCATGAACACAAGAGAAATGTTTAAAGAGTAGAATGTTCCCCTGATTTGAGCACCACACGGTGTGCTGTGTGCATGGACAGTGTCTCTCTCTTCTTATGCACCAACTGGAAATAAAGAAAGAGGGAGGTGCTGGTTTGAATGTAAAATGTTCCCTCACAGCTCATGTGTTGGTGATTAAGCCTCATACTTAATCTGCAGCTGGTGGAGCCTTGCTGGAGGAGGTGTGTTGCCAGGGGTGGGCCTTGGAGTGTCGTGACCCAGCCCTGCTTGCTGTACTGAGCTCACTCTACTTCCTCCCTGCTGCTGTGGAGATGTGAAGCCCAGCTTCCTGCTCCTGCCAAGATGAAACTGCCCCTCAAACGATAAGCTGGAAGGAGCTCCTTTCTTTCCATGAGCTGCTTCTGGTCAGGCATTTTTTTCCAGTGATGAGACGTAACTGTGATAGAGGGCTGGAGTGATGGTTCAGTGAGTAAAGTGCTTGCCGTGCAACACGCATGAGAACCTGAGCTCCCATCCATGCTGGGGAGGTGGAGATGGGAGGACTGCTGGGGCTTGGTGGCTCGCTAGTCTAGCCAAGGTTCAGTGAGAGAGCCTGCCTCAAAGAGTAAGGGGGAGAGTGACTCAGAAAGACACCCAACACTAGCCTATACACACACACACACACACACACACACACACACACACACGCGCATATGCACAATGCACAGATAACACAACACACACATGCACACTTACACACACGCACATGCTCGTATAACACAAACAGATACACACACACATATACTACACGTGCCAAATAAACATAACAAAAGAAAAAACAGACACTGAAAGTCTGATCCACTTTTATTTCAACTCTTCTCTCTTCTCCCTGACTTTATGTGCCCATCATGTCCCTAACCCCATCCATGCAGGAGAGACATAGTGACTTTAAGAAAGTAGCCCCATGTGCCCTACTCCTAGCCTCCCCTTCCTCTGTCTTGGCCAGGTGGCCCCTAACAAGTAACTCACTCTATCCACACTCTATCTCTTAAGCAGTAACTTGCTCAAAATAAAACCAATATTTTCAGTATCCTAAGAATACTTACAATGGCCTCCAGAGAGTTGAATGCACTCCTACGAAGCTAGAAATGCCTTAGGCTCGTGTCTGCCTTGGCACAGACTAGCACGAGCCATCGTTTTCCCCGCCTGGCGAGGCTGGCAGCGAGACTCCCTTCTCAGCACTGCCTCTGCAGCATTGTCTGAGCAAACTGCATGTGTATCAAGAGTCAGGCAGCTTCCAACGAGGCAGGTCCAGTCCAGGCGCATGTGCAAACATTGCAGTATGCTCCCAGAAGGGCCGGCACTGCCAGCCCAACATGCGTGCTCCACGACCACACATGGAACTCAGTGCTTGCCAAGTTTAGTCCCTTACTTGTGCGTGCGGTGTGGTGTGCATGCATGTGTGTGTGTGTGTTCATATGTATACATATGGGCACTGGGACATGGTTCGGAGGATAAAGCGCTTGCTAAGCAACCGAATACCCAAGCTCTGATCCCCAGACGCCACAAGAAAAGCCAGAAGCTGTGGTGGGCTTCTATGACCCCAGCAGCCAGAAAGGAGACTATTGTAGTCAACTTATTATGTTGCTGTGCAGAAAGAACCCAAGCAAAAATGGCTTGTGGAGGAATGGGTTTATTTGGCTTACGGACTTGAGGGGAGACTCCATTCTGGCAGGGAAAACGATGGCATGAGCAGAGGGCTGACATCACCTCTGCCACAGCACCGCAAACAGCAGCAGGAAGGTGTGCCAAACACTGGCAAGGGGAAGCTGGCTTATAACCCCTTAAGCCCGCCCCCAACAACACAGCTCCAGCAAGGTTGTAAAACGCAAACTGTCATCAGTTGAGGCTCGATCATTCAGAACACGTTCATTTGTTTGTGGGGGACACCTGGATCAACCATGACAGAGGCTGAGATAGGAAGATGTCCTACAAGCTCATTAATGTAGCAGTGAACAAGAGTTCCTGCCTCAACACCAAGTGGAGGGTGAGGAATAACCTAAAAGTTGTCCTGTGACCTCCATAAGCCTGCCGTCACACACACACACACACACACACACACACACACACACACACACACACACACACTCACACTTACAGACATAGAGGACAAAAGGGAGGGAGAGGCTCAGCAGAGGTTTCTTCCCCACTGGGCAGCCAGCGTTGGTGAGCATTGTCTTAGAAACATTTACTTAGACGTGCTTAAAGCAGACTCATTCTTTAGAATTGATAAACAGTTGCTCCAACTAGGAAAGTTTTCATGCTTGCTCAGTAGAGTTTGTGCAGCCCTCAGAAGCACCCAAAGTCACTGCATGCAGAGCTGAGCCACAAATATACTCAATTTACTAACATCTTTGACCTTAAGACATAGTTCAAGGACAGACAGGTCCAAGTGCAAGCCGGACCTTGAGTCACCTCCATCCACCGGGTATGGGGTAGTTTTGCTGGCATCACTTAGGAGAGGTCTCACTTTCCCTCTGAAACAGCCCAAAGATCAGACACAGACACGCACCCAATGGTGAGTGTTTTTCCTGCCGCTTTGTGTGAAGAACAAGAAGGCCACCTCATGGAGGAAGTCAGTGGCCAGGAGCGCACTGTGCCCTCCAACCGTCATAGTGGCTTTCTGAAGGAAGGAGCATCCTCTGGGGAAGAAAGGCAGCGATGCCTTCAGGAGACCCACCTCAGCCTGACAGCTTTGCCGGCCACGCCAGACACCAGTCCACACAGCCCTGCACCCTGAAAACCAGTTCTCCTGGAAATGAAAAGCTAGAAGAAGGGAACAGGATACTCAGAGGTGGCTGTGGTCACCAAAAGCCCACCCATCATGGGTGACAACTCACCAAAGCTGTCTTCAGGACCTGCAGGCAGCTGGACTGTTACGGTGTCCTATGACCTGAGGGAGGGACCTTGTAAATCTTAGAACTTTCCTTGACTTGTTGAACTTGTAAGTTTCACTCACTTCCTGAGTCTTACGTCCTATGAGAATGGTTCCATTCAGAGGAAATACACAGCAGATGGTGTGCAAAGCCAGTGGGAGAGATCTGGGCTGAGGCCACAGGGTCACCTGAAAGCCATTGCTCTGCCACAGGCTTGAGGGGCAACCACTTGCCACCTTGCCCAAGAGACCTGTCGAGTGCTGGCCGGTTCTCACTAAGCAGGTAGGTGGGCCTGACAGTCCATAATCATAACACATTCCCAGAGGACACGCATAATGCACCTGGCCCAAGCACCCCATCACTGCAGGGCATTCAAACCTCCCTCTCTTCTCTGGGGCTGTGTCTTCTCCCGTGGAAGGCAGTGACTATGGACTTGAGACAAGCCCACCTGTTCCTAGCATAACACACTCCATTCCCTACCTCTGGGTGGTCTGCACAGCTGCTTTCTGTGTACAGAGGAGGCCATGCAGTGACTAGTGGCCCCAGATGACAGGACAGTGGCTTCCTGGGATTGCATGATGGGAACTGGCCTTCTTGGGTCACTCAAGCCATTTCTCATAACGACATCCTGGCTTCCATCGGGAGCATTGGCCATGGGAAGTGAGCCTCTGTGGGCGATTAGGAGAAGTAATGGGAGGGAATGACCAAGGTTAAAGTCATGGTTCCTTCTTGTCACTCAGTTCAGGGAAGGAAGGCTTTTAGGCCTCAGTCAGCTAGTGTGTGGACTGAGTGCGAAGGCGGGCAGGAGGATGGGTGAGCGAGGGCCCTCTCTCGTCCATCCCTCTGAAATCCCGCAGTGCACACCAGCGAGTGACCCACTTTCACAGCCTGCCCTAAAAGCATGTGCGCAGTGCCTGCTGCACAAAGCTGGCATTAACGGGAAAAGCACTGGAGCCCTGTGCCTGCAGACCGGGTGGGGAGGGGGGCAATCTAACAATGGCACAGGAAGTGTGTGTGCCTCACATGGCTCCTTTGGAAAGGGTCAGCAAGCATTCTTTGTGAATAGGAGTGTGGCTGTGACTACAGCCCTGACCCTCCCCACCCCCACTAACAGATTGAAATAACAGGCGTCTGTCTACTAGTTTAAATGTTTTGTTTATTTATTTCTATTTCTTGCTGTCTTTGTTTGCACCTCAAGCTCACATGGTACATAAGCAACTCTTGAAGAGTAAAACTTCGGTTCATCCAATCTTTTGGTTTTCTTTTCAGTACTGACTGGGATTTGTGAAAGCTGGTCAAGAGCTCTACCATCGAGCTATACCGGCAACCCTGTTCACCCTACCCTTCTGCCCCAGGTCTTCAGGGATCAATACACTGAGATCCACCCAGAGCTCCAATTGGTCAGGGCAGGAAGGACCCATAACCTTCCATCCAAATGCATCTAAACCCAATTATTACACTACTATATTTCGGGCTTTTCCCAAGGACTCTGGATTAATCTGGAGTGTCATCAGAGAGTGTGGGACCTTGCTCAGAGGCATGGAGGACACAGGGTTAAAGGAAAGTTGAGACTTGCCTGGAACCCCAATAATCTCATCCTGAGACCAGCAGTTCAGCTGACTCCTTCCCTCCCCAAACTCCAGCCACCTGGGGGGCCCCAGCGAACCCTGAAAAAGCAGGAAATTCAAGGCCTGAGTTTACTGGTGTTCACATAATTCAGCTACAAGGTAATAACAAGGCGCAGGCAACGAGAAAGTCCTTCCAGCTTATCTATGCAGCTGGCCCTGCCAATCCTTTCATGAGACATCCACAGGCCACCCTGTCCTCGCCAGTCCCCTTGCCACTTATCCCCCTGCCTCTCCTTTTCCTCCTGAATAAAAACACCCTCTCCAAACTAATAAGCGAGCTGTTCACTGCAACCGCCTCCCAGGTGGCTATGCCTGTCACTGCTGTTCCAAGACTCTGACCACCTAGTTCCATGGAAAAACAGGGGGTCAGTGCACAATGATCCCCCAAATAATCCACGGACCCACCAAGAGACCACTTGAGTGCTGTTTCTGAGTGTCATGAGTCAGGCTCTCTAGGGAAATGGACCCCATAGTCTGTGTATCTAAACAAAGAGGATTGGCTCACTTAACGATCTGGGCTGTCACGCCCCATGCTCTGCAGTGTGCTAGTGTGAGGTTCAAAGAAGTCCATATTCCATTGCAGGTCAAAGGACAGAAAAAGCTTGCTGAACCTGGACAACAGACCCACAGGAGGGTCCGTTAGACCAACAGCTGGTTGGATGAGTTCCATCACATTGGGGTGTTCTAGACGTTGCCCAAGTACAGATTAAAACATCAGCATCATCCAGAAAACTCTCAGAATAGACAACCAAGTATATAAAAACCAGTAGCCCAGCCAAGTTGACAAATATAATTCACCATTACATTGAGGATGTGCTAGGTCATAAGGTGTCCCAAATGTCATGCCATCTAAGGGAAGCCGGGTACACTCAGGGCTGCAAACACCAACAAGGAAAGCAGCCGTCTGTGCCAGCTAAGCCTGTGGTCCCACCTTGTCCAGCCCTCCCAGTCAGCCTATTCATCAGGCCAGTCCAGGAGCACCTATCCATGTTTTCACCTGACACGGACAGATCACTAAGGTGCCCGCACTTGGTAGGCAGCTAGTCGGGGTTCCAGGCCCAGAAAGAATAAGCAGACAGCTGTATGGCCTGACAGAGCCAACAAGCATGGAGATTTTATAAGTCCAGGAAACAGAGCCTGGGAACTGAAATCCAAAGCTAGCTGTTGAGCGCATACAAAGTAACCGAACTTTGGTCTTATCAGCAGCCCCCATCCCCAAAACACACACACACACACACACACACACACACTCAGAGTAACCAATCCAATCCATCCTAACTTGATACTGAATGTATAACCCCAAGGGTATAAATGCCCCCTAAGTCACTAGGTAGTTGATTCTACTCAGTGGCCACCCCTCTTTTCTGCCTTACTTTCACTTCCTTTAATTTACCCTTTTCCTGTGTCTGCACTTGTCAATTCTTTGGCACAAGACATGAACACAGAGTCACTGGCTTGAGGAGTACAGTGAGCCCTGAGTGTCCACCTGCGCCCTAACCAACCCCCAAGCTAGTCATTCTCAAAACTGGTACCAATATGACCATTCCTCTCTCCAGCACTTCCCACAGAGGTCAATGGTCAGCTCTATCAGACAGCCCTCACCCCAGACCTGACATC
>PVHP010008610.1:0-23174 GCA_004024765.1 Zapus hudsonius | reverse complement strand
TGACTTCCATGAGCTCAGTCAATGTCATCTAAAGGGGACTCGAATGCAAGAAAGGTAGGGAGGGTCGAGAAGTGTGCAGAGGCAGTGTCTTCAGGGCAAGGATGGGGTCAGGCCCCCAGGTAGGCAGCCCTGCTCAGGGCCACCTGCAGCAACAATGGGCTGGGTTCTTGGTTGTTCCTGGCAGGTCCTATGGGTTACAGATTCTGAGGGGGTCCAGGCCAGACAGTCACTTCCACTGGGCCCATCTGCCCTCCCCAGGGCAGGGGCACCATCCTCCCCACAAACCAGATATGCATTTGGCTTCCATCTGTGCTGGGCCTTGGGGGGTTGCAGCTTGTTTCCCTGTGTGTGTGTTTGTATGTGTGTGTGTAGGGAGTGGGCATTGTCTCATCCTCTGTTCTAGATAAAAAGTTATAGCACATTCAGGCCCCACCAAGGAGGATGTTGCTGAGGCCCACCCAGGGCTTGCTTATGTGCCAAGGACTGGAAGACATCCTGACTCCAGGCCTCTTCCCCACACCACCTCCCACTCCCCCCACTCCATCCACCTTTCTTCCCCACCAACTGACCACTCCCAACCCATCCACCCTCCCCAAATCCCCAAATGCCCCTCCTGTACCCTGTCAATCTTCCTCTTTCGCCTGGCCTGACAGAACCACACTGTCTTGTCCTTTGCCTCACTCACCCATCTAGCCTCTGCCCATCACATGGAGATGCAGGCTGCCTTCTGCCCTCCCTCCCCTGCTTCCCCAACCTCCCAGGAGGTCACCCCACCCTTCCTCTTCCTTCCCCATTTCCCTCCCATCTCTCCACCCAGTCTCCATTCCCATCCTTTTCTCCCTGTCTCTACCCCACTCTCCCCTTCCTTTATTTCTCTTATTTCCTCCTCCCTTCCCATCTCCTCCTCCATCCCTCACGCCCTCCCTCACTTCAGGATCTCCCTGCTCTCTAGTTCTACACCCTGGTCCTTGACCTTCACTCCCCCCTTACCTCACCCTGTCGGTTCTGCACCCACTCTTCACACTTGGGGATCCCTGATTGTACCCAGGCCACCCAGAGTGTCTACTTTCTGTGGTCACACCGCCTTGGTGAGTTGGCCACCCAGATTCTCGGATGACCCAAGGCTTCCCTCCCAGGTAAAAGCCACTTCCTGGCCAGGCTGCCACCCACCATGGCTTGGATCTGTCCCACCCTGTGCTTACGCTTCCAGCCCTCAGACCCTCAACCAACCTCAAAGTCTCTCCTGGGCTGGCTCATCTATGACTTTTCCAGGGCAGCGGCCACCAGACCCACAGGCTGCACCCCAGCTGCACCTTGACTCAGCTCCAGGAGACACCGCCCATGAGAGAGAAAGTCACCTCCCAGGACAAGTTCTAGTCCCTGCCAGGGAGATGGAGGGAGCAGAGCTGCCTCGAGTACTCACCGCTGAGCAACCTCAGGGAGGACTCCTAGAGCCGGAGATCACATAGGCAAAGGACAGGACAGCCTCCCACGGGGGTCCAATCCATGTCCCCAGCTCTGCAGGCAGGGAGCACCCCTTTGCCAGGGATCTCCCACACAGGAAGAGGATCTGGCTCTCAGACTCCCGCCAGCCATCCCACCCTAGCGCCTGGCTGCTGATTTGAGTCCCTTGTTAACTCTGAGTCAGAGTTCTCAGCACATTTTAGAGTTGAAATTTTACCTTGGGTAAAATATGCTATGCCTCACTCCCCAGCAGCTAGACGAGAGAGAAAGTGAAATCTCTTTGGAGGGGTGCAGCCACCCCAGCGACAGCTGAGCAGAACCAGAAAAGGCTCTGCCCCCGGGTACCTGCATGTCACATGCCTTGAATGCTTTCTCACACTCTCAGGACAATTTGTGTGTGAGGCCACAAGCTTCCTGGTGGACACCAGCGGCCACACCCTGCTGTTACTCCTGAGAAAGCCACACTGCAGGACCCGATCGTGTTCCTAGATTCCTGTGAATCCAGGAGATGCTCACGGCCTGGAGAAAGTGCTCCAGGTGGTCTTCTGAGGACACGGAACTCCTGTAATCTGTTTTCTCCATAAAACATCTCTGCCACTCACTTTTTCTCTGTTATTTCTACAGAGGTAGACCTGACTGCTGCCTCAGACACTTGGGACAAATATCCATGCAATCAAAATATAGAAGAAAGGAATGGGGCCCAGGAGCCAGCTTTCTGCCTCCCGGGCACCCCAGCATTCCTCTTGCTCCTTGTGTCCCCTGAACTCTTGCATTGTCCTTTAAGATGCTTGAATCTATATGGTTCTACCAGCATGAGATGATTGAACAAGGTTTCAAATTGGTGACTCTGAACAAGTCATGATTCCTGCACATCAGGGATTCAGACAGAGAGCAGCAGGTGGCTCCTTCTGCTCCATGACACTTGGGACCTCATTGGGGGGACTGGAAGCAGACAAGGGGACCATATGGTAAGCATTCCCTCGTAGGTCTGGCAGCCGGTGCTGGTTGTCAGCTCACATAGGATCTGTCCTCGTGGCCTCAAGCTTCCTCCCAAGATGGTCGTGTAGCTTTCACAAAAGCCGGGACCACGTTCTACTGACCAAGACAGTGTGAAAGTCCTGTCCAGCCCCCAGTGAGGAAGCATCCCTCCTCACTCTCGGCTTCCAGGGCAGGATGGGGACATATCTACAAGGGTGACACAGTCTACCATAATGGTGGGCAAACGGGACCCACTGTCCTCTGTGCCATCAGCACTGCTCGGCTGTCTGTCTTCCTCATTTTCCCTCCAAGGTCCAGCTCTGGGTCAAGATGGCATTATTTTCTTTCTTTAATGTTCGGGCACGTGTTCCCGTGTGTGGTGGTACATGTATGTGTATGCATACGCATGTGAGTGTGGAGAGCGGAGGTGAATTTAGGTGTCATCGTTAGGAACACTGCACACATTTTTTGGTGACAAAGTCTCTCCTTGGTCTAAACTAGACTGGCTGGCCAGCAAGCCCTAGGGGTGCGGCTGTCTGTCTCCCCAGCACGGGGACACAAGCACATCCACAGCACCTGTCTTTTGTGGAGGTGCTAGGAAGTAAACTAAGGTGCCCATGCGTGTGCTGCGAGCACATGGGCCAGGAGGGCATTCGTGAGCTGATGGCCAGGGACAGAGCCTCCCCTGAGGCCTCTCCTGCAGTCATTTTAGTGTTTCCCTAGACTTTCAAGAGAGCCAACGAGCCTGGACCTTCAAGGTGGCGCATCCGGACCGCCACCCAGCACTCACCACTAATGACTGCTGGCAGTGAATGAGAATTCTGCCTCTGCGCTGAGTGTAGGGCGGGCACCAGCGCAGTGATGGCTGGCATGTGGCTTCAGCACACTCAAGGTCTGCAGGGCGGAGACAGCAGGCAACGACCTGGCTGCCCCCTGTGCAAGTCCTGTCCTGGGCAGCGATTCTGCCCCTCCACCCCCCTTGGACCACACACCCGGCCTCTGCAGACACTGGCAGTCATGCAGAGGTGGCCTCATCCAAACCATGTCTCTCTGGGGCTTGGTGTGTGACCAGCATGGCTCAGCAGTTCCCCCAAACCCCAGACCCTGGGTGACGGGTTTTGCTGTCTACCCACTAATCGCTGCTATCACTGAGCTATGTCTGGCCACAATTCCAAAATTCCATTCTGACAGACTGCACCATGTCCCCGGCTCCAACATGGGAGTCATTCTTCACTGCCTGTCAGTATGTGGGATCGGATAGCACAGACAGATAGATCAAGGCTGTTTACAGAGCTCATTGAAGTGGTGAGGTTAGCGGCCGCTGTGTGCTGCTGCTCTGCAGACCTTCATCTTGCACCGAGCAAAGCACACCGGAGATATGATTAGTGGTTTGCAGAGATGTGATGGCCAGTGCACAAATTCTTAAAAGCTTTCTCTCTCCTAGTTCTGCAGAAGCCTGCAAGACTCAAGGCTTACAGCCAAGCACAAGAGAGGATTTATTCTCCTTTAAGGAAGAGTCCCTTTACTGTGAAGCTCTCCCATCCCCACCCCACATACAGGAACCAGAGGATGAACATTAATCAGCTCTGCATAACTCCAAGGACACACTCTACTGCAAGAGGACAGCTTTGAACTTCAGTTGCTGCAGCTAGAGGAACATTTGACAGTGGGTGTAATAAACTGCAGGCAGAGGGAGGTCAGAGGCTGGGGTAAGAGCTGCAGCAGAGGGCGGTCAGAGGCCGGGGATCAGAGTGCTCACCACTAGGCAGAAACAGAAGCAGTGTGGACAGTGACCCATATCTCTTCCTGCACAATCACTTTCTGTGTGATGGGTATGGAAGCAGAAGTGTGGGAGACCCGAATTCAGCCCCATGGGACTGTCCTGAAAGCACTTCACTCTTCACAGAGCTTTGAGGGCAGATGACCCAGTGGGTAAGGTCGTGGCTGATAGTCATGAGGACCTAAGTTCTTAGACCCATGTAAAAGCCAGGTGTGGTGGCAGGTGCCTGTCGTGCCAGTGCTGGAGAGGAGACAGAGGATCCCTGGGGCTCACTGGCCATCTAGTTTAGCTGAATTAGTGAACTCCAGGTTCAAAGAAAGATCTTGTTTCAAAAGCAAATAAATAAAAGTGGAGAGTGATTAAGAAGACACTGACCTCTAACTTGAACACACATGCATACACAGGTGTACACACACACAAGTGGCTATACACATAGGTACACACCATACACATACATGTGCAAAATAGTACAATAAAGGATTTCGGGTAATGACAAAAAGTCCCCACGGCTGCTCCGAAGAAGTGAAGTACCAGGCAGCATGCAGCTGAAGCTATTCTTGGACTCACATGCCAGGAAGGAGCCTGTGGGTCCTAGGAGCCACCTGACTTGTCTCCTGTGAGAGCAGAGAGCAAGGTGCTGAGACCCCAGGGGTCACAGTGAATGAAGCCTCAGCCTGGCTCCTGTTTCAGCAGAGAAGGATGATGTTGCAGTCAGCTTTCTTGTTGCTTCCAGAAAGAACCTGACCGAAAGCAAGCTTATGGGAGGAAAAGGTTCGTTTTAGTTACAGACTCAAGGGGAAGCTCCATGGTGGCAAGGAAAATGATGGCATGAGCAGAGGCTGGACACCACCTCCTGGCCGACATCCAGTGGACAACAGCAGCAGGAGAGTGTGCCAAATACTGGCAAGGGGAAGCTGGCTATAACACCAATAAGCCCGCCCCCAACAGCACAGCTCCACCAAGGTTCCAATCCCAAAATTGCCATCATCTGGGGACCTAGTATTCAGAACACATAGGTTTATGGGGAACATCTGGATCAAACCACAGATGCTGTGACATAGACATAGAGGGCCACAGTGAATGAAGCCTCGGGCAGGTGCACACAGGGTTTTGTTCTCTCTGGCATCCTGTGTCCAAGTGTAACTCACTAAGAGCTGAGGAGAGGGACGACAGAAGCCAGAGTGCTCCATGAGAAAGCTATGACTGGTGAGTGACATGAGTTCTAACACAGCTCTGAGTAAAGAGTGGGGACATTTCTGGAGGAAGAAGACAGACTCCCCCAACCAGTCAGGCCTATGCTAAAACTCTGTGCCAAACGCAATCCCAGAATGCTGGGCTCAGTGACCACCAGAGATAACTATGGGTGACAGTATTTATATGTCAGTTTTTATTGTCACTATCCATTTTTTGAACCTTCATAGAATTGAAGTAACCTGACAAAGAAGATTTTAGAGGGTACTTCTATAACCAACATGCCCTCCCCTCACAAGGGTGCTTCTTCCCACTCAGGATGAGACATGGTCACTATGGTAGTTTGAAGGAGTGACCCCCAATAGACTCAACAGTTTATTAAAGCTTGTGATTTGTCTCCAGCCTTCTTACTGGAGGAGGTGTCACCTGGTCTGGCCTACTAGGCTCCAGCTCTAAGGTGATTCTGGGGTGGGTGTGAAATTCCAGCTATACATATGCAAAGAGCAATCTGAGCTCAAGCCTGGAGTTCCTGCCCTTTGCTAGTTGGAGTTGGACTGTGCTTGCTTGAGGTGCTGGTGATGGCTTTCTCTCTCTGCTTGGACCTGTGAAAAGGGGCCAGCCTCTTTTGCCATTCTGGAACTTCCCCTGCATCTGTTATTTCAATAAATATCTTCCTCCCAAAACTGCCTGGGTTGGAGATTCAGCCCAGTGGCACATGGCTGACTAGGACAGTCACACTGGTGCCACAGAGGCTCAGTGGTGCACTGGGTCTCTGTGGCACCTCTATGCCCAAAGCAAAGTTTTAGGGCAAATTTTCAGATAAGGCTTGTCCTTCCCAGAGCCCCCTTGCTTCAGATGCCAGATCCAACCTCAGCATTCCCCAGGTCACCTGCACTTCTGACTGGCTGTCTGCCACCTGAAGTCCCACAACTGCCTTGCACCTGATTGCTTCCTATAATGGCTCCTAGATTCAGGAAGCCCTGTACTAACATTAGAGTGTGATTATGTGATCGGATGAAGAGATGTGGAGTGATGCAGACCCTTCTGGGAGGGGCTCAAATAAGAAGCTGCTGGGTCTTGGGGGTGTGTCACCCTCCTCAAACATCAATATGTGACCAACTAGGGAAGCCCCTGTGCACATCGGGTGTCGCTGCATACACTGGGGTCTCTCTCACAGGGCTGGAAGTTGTCTCCATCCGCCTCCTCTGCCTGGTGCTCCCCAGGTCAGGCTGGAGTGCAAAGCTCTTACCCTCTGGTCAGAAAGTTGGTCATTCTGGGGCTGGAGAGATGGCTCAGCGGTCAAAGGCTCTTGCTTGCAGAGCTTAGCAGCCCAGGTTCGATTCCCCAGTACCTACGTAAAGCCTGACACACGAAAAAAGGGCACATGAATCTGGTGTTCTCTTTCAGTGACAAGAAGACCCAGCACACACATTCTCTCTCTCTCTCTCTCTCTCTCTCTCTCTCTCTCTCTCTCTCTCTCTCTCTCTCTCTCTCTCCCTTTAATAAATAAATAAAAATATTTTTAAAAGAAATTTGGTCACTTTGGTGTGACTGATCTTGAGTCTTCTTGTTAGGGTAAATCCAAGTGTGGGCCGATGGCAAAGGCTCTTGGGAAATTCCAAGGATTTAGAGGTCCTTCTTGGGAACCTGAGACAAAGGCCTGCAAGTGATTTAGTATTAACAAAGTGCACATGGCAGGCTAAGGCTGTCTAATGTCACAGGCCTTTCCCACAGTCTCCACTCTCCCGTGACCAAACAGGAAGCAGAAGCTCCCTCTGCGCGTCTCCTGGCTCCCCTGGCGTGCCTGACAGCTTTCTTATCCCTTTGTCCCTAGACAGCTACCCCCTGAGCTCCTGCCTGTCTCCTCACCCTGATTTGAATTTCCAGAAGATTCATGGCCCTCACTCCTCACTTCTCTGGTACGAATTCACAGAGACTTGGTCTTAGTCATGTTAGGGTCCCTGGCCAGCCACAACCCCAACACTCGTGTTCCTACCACTTTCCCCTCCCTCAAACCTTCCTAGAAAAGTCCTGTCTCAGGATGGTTCATAGTGCTTGTCAACTTGACAGACTTAGAAATACCTAAGAGACAAACTTTGGGTGTGTGTGTAACTAAGGAGGGAAGACCCACCCTAAATGTGACACCATTCTATGGACTCCAGCATAGATGGATGCTTCCAGACTCCTATCCTGCTGTCATGCCTTCTCCACACGATGGACTATGCCCCTCAGACTACAAACTGAAATGACCCTTCCTCCCTCAAATTACTTCTCATCAGCAGGTAAGAAAAAGTAACTAATAGTTACCTCTTCTCCCCAAAACACTCCCAACTACTTTCCCCTATTGGTGAATACCCTGACCTCTCTGCCTGCCTCTGAGGTCAGTGGTCACAGCTTCTTGCTCACATGGCCATCTCTGCTGATGAATCAGATTTACTGCAGAAGCAGGGTATGCTGAACTCCTTGGAAATCTTCTAGAAGCCAAATGCCTCTCCTGCAAGAGCAAAGGACGCCTCATCCATGGGGAAGCGTCTTCCACGCTGAAGGTGCCCAAGACTTACCATGGGTCAGTAGTTGGATTTCCATGATAGACAGCATCATTTTTTAAATATTTGTATTGAGAGAGAGAGAGAGAGAGAGAGAGAGAGAGCGCGCCAGGATCTCCAGCCACTTCGAACAAATTCCAGATGCATGTGCCACTGTGCATCTGTCTTTAAGTGAGTACTGGGGAATCAAACCTGGATTGTTAGGCTTTGCAGACCAGCACCTTAACTGCTGAGCCATCTGTCCAGCCGTGACATTCCCAGTTTTTAAGTCTGTGTATGAATGACATATGTAGGAGTACTGGCACATGCATGCCACGACAGCACCCCCAAGGCTGGTCACCAGAGTCCCAATGACCCTATGATTTCCAAGGGGTTCTTAGCTCTGGGGCAGATCAGTGACCTTCTCCAAGTTTATTGACTATTCTCTGTTGAGCATGACCTTTTTCTGATGCAAACTGGGCAGAAGCCTAAAGGAATATTGACTCAGAAGTTACTGCTGTGCACCTTTCCCCAGGGACCTGACCCCTCAGAGCTTCCCATGCCTACCTTGGGCCCCCTAAACATGATGCAACCATGGGAAACCAAGTCACTTGCCAATCACACGAAGGTCCCCTTGCGACGCTGCCAACACAAAGATCTTTGTACAAGGTCAATGTGACCATGGGATCAAGTCTTCCAAGGAGAGCAAACGCCCTAAGTGGAAACAGGCAGAAGCATGTTGGAAGTATTTTCACACTGGGAAGATGGGCTGCAGGGTTTGGGGTGCCAAGATAAACAGACACACAAGCAACCTGCTTGTGCCCCCAGCACTTCAGCACAACCCAGGGAGCGGGAAAGGGGAGCTGGGACCAGCGCCGAGTTTCCATAGCTCCCACAGACTCAATCCAGCCTGCAAGCCCAGCTGCAGACATGTCTCAGAGCAGCCCAGCCTCCAGCAAGCGGGCGAGCTAGAGAGACGTCAGGTGGGGGTCTAGGGGAGGAGCAGGAAGAAAGGGAGGCGCTTAGAAAGGAGAGTCACAGCTCGGCGATTCTCTGATCATCTTCTCCAAAATGTGGAACACAAGGCCGGGGATTGCTAATGTTTCCAAAGTCTGTATTTGATTTCCCCGCTTTCCTAATGCAACATCAAAGTGCTGACATTGACCTTCCCATTCCTAGTTCAGGGTGAACGCCACACACAGGCAGACACAGAGGCAGAGCCAAGCAGAGGATTAAAACCAGCACCCTGCCTCGTGTCCCTGCCCCTTCCTTGATCCCCAGCCCTGGAGCCCCTAGCAGTGTGTCCCCAGAAGCCTGGGTTTCACAAGCAAACCCTTGCTGTCACAGCTCTGTGGACAGCCTCATGGCAGCTTGAAAGAGACACATGAAACAGCTCCGAGCCCTTCAAAGGGAGAGGGTGTCTCCAAGGAGCTTTTGAAAGGAGCCTCGCCCTGCGGAAGGAAGGGCAGAGGCCACCCAGGCTCCCCAGCTGTGACTCGCTCCGGGGAGCCATGCTCACCTGATGGTATCTGCTGGGAATGCTCAGATCTGGACCCGCTACCTGCCAACGAGACTCGGAGCGAGCAGGCTGCAGGTGCAGGAACCTGGTCTCTGGCTCCATTCCCTCCTTCCACTGTGCCCCTGGCTGTAGACAACCACTTTCTCAGCTCTCATTCATTTGGGAAACCCACCTCGGGCTCCAGAGAAAGGACCCTTGCCAAGTGCTTTGGCAACCGTGGAGATGAAGGGCCTACGCAAAGCTGAACGGGCACCCGGTCCAAGGGAAGAGTGTGTTCCCACCCAGGAGTATCACAGAGGCCCCAACAGCCCTGGCAAAAGGAATCTCTCTTTCCATATTTGGCCGGAAATGTATATGGCCGGACAAATGCTACTATTTTGAAATAAAGGGGATGTTCAGGATATTTTTGAAGCTGAATCTAGTGTTGGTTATATGTTGCACAGCTGATATCAAACACTTCCGTGCCCACGTCAGAAGAGTTTTTAAACCCAAGTTACGGTAGTGGTAATTTAGGAATCTCTGCAATCTGTCGCTGTTGGAGGCGGATGCGTGCTCATGACTGAAGACCAAGCAGGGTTTCGTCAGCCACCTTGGACATCAGGTAACCATCAGGCTCACGTTGTACATGGTCAAAGGAGCTCCGAGGATCTCTGGGTCTGTGAGTACATGTGGCTCCCTGGAAGCAGGTGGTCCTGGGCCTATAGGTGGGTATTTAAACTGAAGGACACGGAGTTTTGAACAATCACAAATGCAGTTTTAGACTGTGTCTGAATGCAAAATGGTCCGATTAGACCTGTATTTTGAAATACCAGTTTTTTTTTTTTTCCCGAGGTAGGGTCTCACTCTAGACCAGGCTGACCTGGAATTCACTATCTCAGGGTGGCCTTGAACTCATGGTGATCCTCCTACCTCTGCCTCCCGAGTGCTGGGATTAAAGGCATGCGCCACCACACCCGGCTGAAATACCAGTTTTTTGATGAGTCAACTGGTAGGTATGCTTTTCCCAAAGCAAAGATATGGCCTGGTAGGTAGAACCAATGAGAGCAGGGAAGATGATAGTCCCAGGCTGAAGTCACAGGAGGTGGCTGAGCAATGTGGCTCAGGCCCTCTGTCGTTTCCCCTGCTGGTGGCTCCGTCAGCCACCAGAGAGAGAAGCTGGTTGGAAGCTGCAGCCGTGGGCCACTGCTTTGCTGTCTCAGGGCGGTTCCACAGAGCTGGGGGTGGACAAGAGGATGCTCTCGGGACACAGACGTGAGCAGATGTGTATCGTGTATCCATGTGTCATTTATTGAATGGGGAGAGCTTTACACTTATAGAGAAAAGAAGCCAGGAGGATGAGGAGCAGGGGAGGGCAAGGGGATTGGTCAGGCAGGGTGGTGAGTGGGCATCCTGCAAGTGGATAGGTGAGTGCAGACAACCTGTGAATGCCTAATTTGTATAATTGGGGGGCCTGAGCGGTGGGAAATACGTGATTCTAGCCATGGTCTGATGGGGATGGTTATAGAGAAATTTGTCACCGGGGTCTAACACCCACTGCCAGTCATGCTGAGGTGAGAATGGGTTCCTGTGGCTTGCTTAGGGGGTCAGGAGTTTTAGGGTTGAGGGTGGAGATAGGGAAATGCCTAGTGAATTTGCTGGGGTTTCAAAACCTCATTCCCCAACACCCTCTTAACCCTTTGTCCTCAGTGTCTCATTTAGCAATACCAACAAGCAGTGCCCAACAGCCCTCCACGAGTGCATGGGCCAGCGTCCTGAGAAGTCCCGCACTGAAGACACTGTGATGACGTAGCTCCAGCTGCAGAGCAAAGGTGAGCAGCCAGGACCAATGGAGTCAGCATCCCCAAGAGACTGGCAGGTGCATACCCTGTCTTCTGAGTGAACACCAAGGCCGTGACTGCCAGGTCCTCGCAGTATGGGTCAGTGGGGCAGTGCGGATCTCTCATGGTCACTATCTGCCCCACGCACCATGCTGTGTCCACTGTATTCTCTTGCACAGGGGCCACTGCTGTGTCTTCCCAGGTAAAGAGAACAGTCCTAACCCACCTCTGGGCCTTTGATAAGTGAAGGTTTCTCTCTTCCAGCCAGAGCCGTATAATAAAAGCAACAACAAATCCTTTCTTGGGGGGGTGCATACAGTCAGAGGACAACCTCGGAGTGTTTATCCTCACCTTTCACTGTCTTGGGAAGTCCATACTCTGCTTCGTATCCCTATACATGCGTTATTTTTCAGATATGCGTGCTACTTTGTGTTCAGCTTCACATGGGTGCTGGGATCTGGACTCCGGTCATTAGGCAGGTGCTTTGAACACTGAGCCATCTCCCAGCTGTACCACATCTGGGTTTACATGGTTGGACTCAGCTCTCAGCCTAAACAGACATATATGATGTCACCGCTGTCCCTAAGCAGAAGTATATGATGTCATCACTGCCCAAGCAGAAGTACATTATGTCACCACAGTCCCTTAACAGACCCATCTTTCTTCCAGCAGGATCCTCATGCAGGGCTCACAGACCTCAGCAGTCACACCTCTACCCAGCGGGGTGGTGGCAGCAGATGCCTTGTGCCCAAGCACTTCCTGTGCCAGAGCTGTCACATCCTGGTCTCCATTGCTGGAGGCTCTCAGCAGCTTCCAGGGCAGGGGACGCTGGCCCTTCACATTAGTTACTTGTCTGGTCGCTGTGACAAACACCTGACAAAAGCCATTTAAGCAAGGGGTTCGTGTGGCTCACCGTCTGAGGGTGCAGCCCATGGTGGCGGGGAAAGCAGGCAAAGTGGAGGTGGCTGGTCACGGGGCATCCAGTCAGGAAGCAGAAAGAGATGGATGCCGGGGCCCGGCTAGCTTTCTCTTTGTTCAGTTCCAGACCCTTGCCCATGGAATGGTGCCACCAACTCTCTGGAGATATGTCCAAACTGTCTCCCAGATAAGTGCAAATCCCATCAAACTAACAACAGCAGTGGAGATTAACCATCGAACCCTCCAAATACGATGACCAGACAGAGGCGTGAAGCCCACGTGCTATATGTGAATGGGAACCTGGGCTGCTAAAGCCAGCACCAACTTCTCCCCTCCTGCCCTGGGTGTCCACCCTGCACTGAGGGTCCCCCACCTCCTACCCTCAGCTCCCCTCTCCTTCCCTCAGGGCCACTGCACCATAAGGTCCTTGGAAGGCGCCTTCCCGTAGAACCCAGGAAGGAGGATCCACAGGAGGGTAGGTTTGCTGTTGGATTCATCCAAATGACATAGACTCACCCCAAGGGAAGAAGTCCCAGTGAGCAAGCAGTACAGGGCCTCCATCCACACACCAATCCAGGCTGTCCCCCACTGCCTGGTCCAGGGTAAATGGAGACAGACTTTTGTGCCCCAAAGGATCCAAGGAGACTCTGAGAAGGAAACACCTTTTGAGGATGGTGATAGCCTGCATCCTACCCCCCCACACACACCTGCACGCTCTCTCAGCTTCTCTCCTGCCCACGACAGCCAAGTCTTCAGTCTCTTCCACCACCTGACCAAGAATTCTAGACACACTACTGAGCAACTTCAGGCTGCCCCTGAATCACGCACTGCACACCAGGAGAATTGCCTAAAGTTTAAAACTTCACTGGTCTGTTGAGTGAGTTCACGGCCAATCTGGGCTACAAAGTGAGACCCCACCTCAAAACAAACAAATGAAGATTTTTCGTGCTGGTGTTCATGTGTGTAACGTAGCACCCGTGCACCGTCATGGAGGTTACAGAACAGTTTCAGACATGCTTCCCCCTGATTTGAGGCAGGGTCTCTTGTTTGCTGCTGTGTTCCCCAGGCTGGCTGACCCAGGGGCTTCTGGGGTTTCTCCTGGCTCTATCTCCCCTTTCCCCTAGGTGTGCTGGGATCACAGAAGCTTGGCACTATGGTGGCAGGCTGGGGATCTGGCTCAAGATGGCAAGTGCCCTATCCACTTAGCCATTTCCCCAGCACTGTATAAATATTCTGTTAAAGCCTCCCTTTTTGTTTGTTTTTCAAGGCAGGGTC
This sequence comes from Zapus hudsonius, assembly GCA_004024765.1. NCBI lineage: Eukaryota > Metazoa > Chordata > Mammalia > Rodentia > Dipodidae > Zapus > Zapus hudsonius. The sequence goes on along the minus strand of PVHP010008610.1, from coordinate 9,707 downwards.
TTGCTCTAGCCCACACTGTCCTGGAATTCACCATGTAGTGTCAGGCTGGCCTTGAACTCACAGCGATCCTCCTACCTCTGCCTTCCAAGTGCTGGGACTAAAGGCATGCACCACCATGCCTGGCAGAGAGAAAGAGAGAGAGAGAGAGAGAGAGAGAGAGAGAGAGAGAGAGAGAGAGAGAGAGAGAGAGAGAACATAACGGGGCCTTTAGGCCTTTAGCCCCTGAAAACAAACTCCAGATACATGCACCACTTTGTGCATCTGGCTTTACATGGTGGATACTGGGGAATCAAACCCCAGTCATTAGGCATTGCGGGCAAGCACTTTAACCGTTCAGCCATCTCTCCAGCCCCCACAGCCTCCCTTCTTTATTCTCTGAGGTTTGCACTGAGCCCTACTCTCAGACCTGAGTGCTCCTTTACACTGAGGTGTTAATGACTGCCTCCAGGGATGCTATGATAGCTACAGAACACCACAGTTGTCAGAAGTAAGCCAAGGGCAGAGAAAAGCTTCCTGCCTGAGAAATAGCTGTCTGAGAGCAGTCATGTATCTGGAAGGGAAAGAGCCCAGACCCAAACCTCACTCCTCAGTCCACCTATAGACAAACCTGGGGACCAAGCTCTCACTCAAGTGCAAGGTGCCTCCCCACCCCAGGAAAGCGCCTCCCTACAGCCTCCAGGTAGGGCAGCCGGCACTTCAGCATTGGGCTTTCTGCTCCTGGACGAGACCAGACCTTACAGAGGCTGGGAGGACTGGAGGAGGCCCCGCCCCCACCCAGCAGTGGTGAGAACTCAGCTTTCTGAAGTCTTCTCTTCCACAAGCATGTGGGCCACACATGTCTGCCGGCAGAGTGTCTTAAGATATCTTAAGACAAGTTCTTTTAAACCTGGAAACTGTCATTAATAATCTGATTTTTATCTTTATAGTGTTTTGGCCCTAAAGGTAACAGCCTTCCATATTATCTTGTTTCCCTGGAGCCTGCAGCCTAGCTTGACATGCTGTTTAATCTTCACACATCAAAGGCGAGGGCCCTGCTACATGAGTTACTATTGTTGCACATCTGCGCTCCCAGGGAACCCAGCCTCCTCCCATCTCAGCTACCAAGCCATTTCTGTGAAAAACAGTAGTTAAGTAACAGCAGGAAAAGCCAGGGGAGGGCTGAGGATCGGCTCAAGTGGGTGTGCCTGTGAGCGTGTGCACATGCACACAGGTGTGCGCACATGCACAAGCGAGCACACACACACATGCACACACATGCGCACACACACCCATGAGCAGTGAATGGCCAGCCCCGAGCTCTCCATGTGTGCTTACATCTGGAGGTATGCAGGTCAGTGTGACTCAGGATCACAGTGGAGACAGCAGAGGTTACCACCTCTGTCATTGCCTATGCCCAAGGACAGTCTCGGCCAATGATGTGAGTCCAGCGTACCCACGTTCAATGCCACATTGGATCAGAGCCACCTGAGGGCTGTCTTGCCAGCCTAGGGCAGCTGCGCTCACAGTGGCCAAGCTGCTGACCACCAAGGGCCACTAACGGCGCACCGGTGCCATGGATTAGTGTTGCCAACTTGACTTCCATGGGTCTGTCTGTTATTAATCTAGGATATGTTTCATTTTGTAACTGAATGAATTCCAAGACCACAGCATGGAGTTCATGCCTGCTTTTAGTTTGTGCCTATGTCTTAATTTGGGTTTCCTTAAAGCCCTTGGAACTGTGAATCTGAGTGCAGTAGACTTATCCAGGATGGCCGACAGCCTTGGCCACTACCTCTGGACTAGGGAGGGTCTCTGCCACTTTAAGAAAGCTTTCCAGGTGAATAAATCTGGAGGCTGGGCTGGAGAGCTGGCTCAGCAGCTTAAGGTGCTTGCTTGCAAAGCCTGACAGCCTGGGTTCAATTCTCCAGTACCCACGTAAGCACAAAGTGGCGCAGGTATCTGGAGTTCATTTTCAGTGACAAGAAGTCTTGGCATGTCCATTCCCTCTCCTTCTCTCCTCCCCCCTTTCTTTCCCTCTCTCTCTTTCTCTTTCTCTCTCCCTCCTTGCAAATAAATAAATAACTTTTTAAAAAAATCTTGAGCCTGGTCCATGGTGTTCCACAGAGAGCTTCCCTGGGTTGGGGGAAGTGAGGAAGGATTCACCCCATGGTCACTGCCCCCCCAGGTCTGCATATTGGCATCACTGAAGGCTAGTGACTCTCAAACTTAATTGCCTAGAGGGGTTCACAGTTGCTGGGCACACCCCAAATTTCCACTATGTTTGGGGTGACTGAGGGTTCAGATCCTCCACAGAGCCTCCAGAGACACTACACCTCCTTCAGGACTCACTTTGGTCCATTCACACCATTGATGAGAGTGTCCTTGAGTCCAAAGCCTCAGCAGAGAGACATGGTGCAGGATGCATGGCCCCTGCCCAGTCATCGTCACAGGTTGTCACCTCAGATGGGCATTTCCTTGTTTGGATGTGTGTGGTGTGTGTGCATGTGTGTACCGAGGCTAGAGGTTTTGGTGGGGGGGGCCTTTGGGGGGGTAACAGTCAGAGGTCAACATCTGGAGTCTTTAGACTGCTCTCCTCTTCATGTTCTCAATGAACCTGGAGCTCACTCACTCTTTCCCTGATTTGGTGAGACTAACTAGTCAGGGTTCCTCCTGTCTTTGCTGTCTCTGCCTTCCCAGCACTGGGATTACCTTTTATGTGGGTGCTGGGGATCCACACCCACATGCTCATGCTTGTACAGCGAGTGCTTTTATCCAGAGAATCACCCTCCCATCCCCTCCGCCTGTACCCTACACCCATGTCTTTCTTGTGACTGAAAAGCGTGAGTAGGGATTAAGGAAGAGTGTCTGGCAGGATTCCACTCCTCCAAGATGTCTGGACAGCAGCACAGTGCAGTTCTGGGCACCGGTGTTCCACTGAGTGAGGCAGAAAAGGAGACGCCATCAGCTGGGCCCAGAGGCCCGTGGCCTAAGTGCCCAGGGATAACTAGCCAGCATTGCCAATTTGAGTGGATCTGGATCATCTACCCTCTGAGTGTGACTGTCAGAGCATCTCCTGAGAGGTACTTAACCGAGGTGGGAAGACCCACCGTGCATGTGGGCAGCACCATTCCCAGGGCTGAGGAAAGCGGGGAAAGGAGGAGCAAGCGAGCTGAGCACCCGCATTCTCCTCTCTGCTCCCTGGCTGTGGACTGAATGTGACCAGCTTTGTCGTGTTCCCGCCACCGTGATGCTCTGTGTCCCTGAAACTGTAAGCCAAATTTCCTCCCTTAGGCTGCTTTTGTCAACTCTTGTCACAGCAATGAAAAAATGACTAATATCCCACCAGAGCAACAGATGTGCCCTGTGGGAAATCAAGTGCAATCGTTTAATTAGAATAAATGGCCCCATAGAAAGCACTGGAATGTTAGGAAAGTGTTCACATTTTGAAAATGAAAACAGGGAAGGTTTCTTCAGCTGGCCCCTTCGGAGTGCACCCTGCTTGCTCTCTACCTGGTAAGTGCTTTGTTTGCACTGGAAAGAGTGTGACCAGCAGCCCCAGGGAAGGGACCTAGGTCCTGGAAGTGAAGTGTCTGATGTAGCCAATCAGAGGCCCAGAAGGCAGTGCTCAGAGGCCCTGCAGACAGAGAGGAAGGCTGAGTCCCCACTGGCTGGGGACTGGGGTCCCTGTGCCACTCAGCTCACTGGGCAGGGGACGTGCTCCGCTCTCCCCTTACACTCGAGTCTTCCCCCCCCCCAGCCCACCTCTCCCTCCTAACAATCACATGTGCAGGGTTGAGTGGCTCAGTTGAAAAAGTGCTTGCTTGTTGCACAAGCATAAGGACCTGAGTTCAAGTCTCAGCACCCATATAAAAGCTCCATGTGGTGTTCCAGCACTAAGGAAACGGAGATAGGCACCCACAAGGGCTCACTAGCCTCATAAGTGGGTGAGTTCTAGGTACAGCAGGAGACCCTGTCTGGAGGAATAAGGCAGAGAGCAGCACAGGACGACACCCCACCTTGACCTCTGACCTCCACATGTATTTGTGCACATGTTCACTTGTACTCGCACACACATACATCTGCACACATGAACACATGTACACACGTTCATCCCACACACATACACTGCAAAAATATGGAGCAAAACATTACATATGCATTTGGGAAAAGAAAGCACATATGTCAGGTAGGAGTGTGCCATGGACTTTGCCCCACCTGGTGGGCACCACCCTGAGCCCACACCTGAAATAAGCCTGTATTCAGTCATAGGAAAAGGGAACAGACCTGGCTTCCTGAGATGAGTCTTGAGTCCCCAAAACCCAGTGAAAAGAAACCAGCAACTTCCCCAGCAAGTGATGCCCCCTCGGGAAGCCCAGGGCGTCAGAGCGCTGGTAACATAGGGTGGGATCCGTTGGACCTTAGCTCCTCCGCTCACCTTTCTAGGGGCTTCCTCCCTGGCTCCAGGGAGATCTAGACACCTCAAAGCAGAAGCCACACAGTGGCTTTGGTCAGGGGGCCACATGTGATCAGACTCTGGCCAAAGTTCACCCATCGTGGCCCCACCTGGGAAAGGTGGAGTCTGCTTATGTGGCATTAAGCCACGGGCTGTGTCGATGAGGAATGAGTTGGTCCCCTCTAGGAAGTCACACTTTGCAAAAATGGCAGAGTAGGCTGAGGAGGTGGCTCAGAGGAGATACTCGCTGTCCATGAATGAAGAACTGAGTTTGATCCCCAGAACCCACATTTAAAAAGCCAAGTGTGGTGACGCATACTTGAAATTCCAGCACTGGGGAGGCAGAGACAGATGACCCTTGGAGATCACTGGCCAGACAGTCTGGGCTAATTGGAGAGTTGCAGGCCACTGAGAAACCCTGTCCCCCAAAAAGGTGGACGTCATTCATGAGGAATAGCACTTGAAGTTATCCTTTGGCCTCCACATGCATACACATACATGTGCACGTGTGCCCATGTACATATGTAAGCACACTCACATGCACACACACCACTCACACATGCGAAAGGAGAGAGAAGAGAGGTGTGGAGGAGGAGGAGATCACTCACTGCACACGTGGGGATTGACTCCCATGCAATCAGATTCCTGGTAATGACCTTCAGTCCTTCCAAAAGTCATTTCAAACTAAAGGAATGTCAGGGTTTGGATCTGAAGCGTCTCCCACAGATGTATGCTTTGAGTGCTTGGTCCTCAGCTTGTGGTGCGATTGTGAAAGCTGTGGATCCATAGGAGGCGGGGTATGGCTGGCAGAAACGCATCCCTAGAGGCAGCCTTTGAAGGTTCCCATCTAGTTCCCTCTGCCTCCAGGTCCATCATGCTGTGACACCAGCCTCATGTTCCCACTGCTGGGGATGCAGCCACGCCCATCACCATGCCTTTCCCACCATGATGAACTGAAAGCACTCTGAAACCATGTCCCAAATAAGCCCTTCCTCCAGTGAATTGTTTCTGTCAGGGATTTCAGTTCCAGCAAAGAATAAATAACTAACACGGGGAGAGTATTTGAGATACCCAGGGACACACACAAATGACAAAATTTAAGAATTCTCCTGCTGCACTGACTTCCCCTCCTCCACAGAACTGCTTCTCAGGCTCCCCAACTGTCCATCCTGCACTTCAGTCTGGGTTCTGTGGATCCAAACTCAGCTTCTCACACTTACACAGCAAGCACTTTACCCACTGCGTCATCTCCTCAGTCTTGGTTCACACACACAGCTTCAAGCTGGCTTTGTGGAAATGCCTTTGCCCGTTCTGCAGCTGAGGCTCGCATCCCTTGAAGAAGTCATTTGTGGGCTGAAGAGATGGCTCAGTGGTTAAGGCCCTTGCTTGCAAACCTGAAGGCCTGTGCTTGATTCCCCAGTATCCACGTAAAGCCAGAGGCACGAAACAGCACGTGTCCGGCAGTTCTTTGCAGTGTCACGAGGCTCTGGTATGCCCATTCTCATTTACTCTCTCTTTCTCTCTCTCTCCCTTGCAAATAAATAACTAAGTTTTTTTTAAGAATTCATTTGTATTCCAAAAAACAAGCACTGCATGTCTGAAGACAAGCAAGTCTGATGGATTCTCCGTGGACAGAGTGACAGACACCTTGGAGCAGACTGGAGATTCCTCTCCAAATCCAGGGTTTGATCAAGGCACCTACTTTTTAGATGGCTCCTCCAGGATCCAAAGTTCCTTTGCACATCGCAGAGGCCTCTGGGAGAGCTGGGGAGGGGCAGAGCTGCCTGAAGCTGTGAGGCTCAGGTACCGTCACCTTGCCAGTAGGCGTCACCTGAGAATCGCTCTTGCAGGAGGAACACGATTCCTGAATTCTGTCTTATCCACGACGACCATAGGCCTTGAGATGCCTAGTGACTCGCTCTGGGTCACAGAGCCTGGGGAAAACCCAGGCTTGTTCCAAGTCCCAGCCTGCGATCTGGCCTCTTACCTTTTTGTTCCTGGCTGTCTCTCAGCCAGTGTGTGTGCCTGAGTCTGTGTGTGTACCGGAGTCTCTGAGTGTGCATATGTATGCTGGAATGCACATGTGGTTATATGTGTGCATGAGTGCTTGTATATGTGTGCCCATGTGTATGCCTGTGCAGATTTGTACACGTACATGTGTGCCTGTGTGCATGCATGTGGTGGCTGCCTTTGCCTTTATACCAGGCCTAGTCTGAATACTGTGTCATAGAAATGATGTCTTCCAACCATCATTTCAAACTCTCCCTCCAGTGGGCTTCTGGGAGGCCCTCCTCTCGCCATACTCCTCCCTCTTCTACGTCCAGAAGACCTTCCTGTCTTCCTCCTACTGTGTGTGCCCTTGTTTCCACCCCAAGCCCCCCCCCCTGAAGTCAGCTCTGGGTGGGTGCTTCAGTTAAACCGATTTCCAGCTGGGATCACTGGCTGTTCCCATGGCTTTGCTTTGATGTGTTCCAAACATGTTGCCAGCCTCAGGCACTCCAGGAGCAGCAGAGACGAGAGGAGGGGGAAGGAGCCCCTTCCTGCCCTCAGTGCTCTCTCAGGAAGCTTTGCTGCTTGTATTTTCTTGGGAGGTTCCCCCGTGGGGCTGGGAGCCACGCACCATGCACAGCACAGATCCTGCCTCACGCTGAGGGCCACTGTTAGCCAGCCACGTCTTCGCAGGGGCAGGTAGACACGACGCTCTCGCAGCTTGGGCATGGCCTTCTTCCTTCGAAGCGCGGCCTTGAAGCCATCTGGAACAATTATCAGTGCTTCTGGTATCTGCCAGTTAGCCCCCAGCTGGTGGCTCTGAAAGCAGCTTTGAGGATCAAAGGTGTTCTGGAAGGATGTAGATCCAGGATGCTCACCTGTTCAACAAAGGACCTGAGAAGACGTCCTTGGAAGGTGGAGCAGGAGGGCCATTTAGTTAACCACAGGGGGGAGGGGTCTCGGTTTCAAAACAAATGCTTACACATGGCCAAGAAGCGAGAGAGCTGTTGGGCCATTGGTCCCACCACCTTCACTGTGTGCTTGGAAAGCAGCCAAGGGGACCCCTGGGGAGGCTCAGGGCCAAGGCTGTGGTAAGATGTTAGCAAGACATTGCACGGCTGCAGAGAGATTAAAGGAAGAAGACAGGAGGGGAGGACAGGGCCAGGGCAGAAAACAGAAGCAGTTTAGAGACATGAAGCAATGCCTCACAGATGCGTGTGCACACAGCTGTGCCCACTGCAGGGCAGGAAGGCTCACCTAGCTCTGAAGACGCCTGGGATCACGCTCAGAAAGAGCTGCGTCTCCCTGCACTGCACTTATGCATCCTTCAAATGGGCCAGGGAGTGCCTCTCCTTATTCACACAGAACACAAGCACGGGAGAACCAACAGCATTCAAAACCCAAATGCTGGCCTTGGGAGAAGTGGGTAAACTGACCTCTGTACAAGCATGACAGCCTGAGTTCAGCTCTCACATGAAGACCTCACATGAAGCCAGACACGCTGGCGAGCATCTGCAATCCCTGGCAGGACAGACAGGTGGAGGAGGAGTTCCAGCCAGCCTGGTGGACACAGTGAATGACAGGAGACCCAGGCTCAAACAAGGTAGAAGATGAGGATTGACACCCAGGTTGGCCTCTGACCTCCCCCCCACACACACACCTTAGCATGTGTGTCCCCCCCACACTAAGAAAGTGCCCAGCACTGCCCACCAATTATTGTACCATCACGCACCCTCCATGCTGGGATTCCCTCCTGCTGACAGCCCTGATTCTGGGTGAGTGGGAAGCTGAGTCACTCGCCTCTCCCTGATCCACACTAGGGAGGATTGACTTTATGGTGACCCAAGTGTGTCTGTAGCCATGCCATCCTGGGCATGACTGGGCTCACACTCCCTTCCACGGTGCCACAGGGTTTGGTTTGCAATCTTCCTCAGAGATTGGGGCAGCAGCTTCATGCTGAAGTTCGCCTCTACTTAAAGCTTGGCCCTCACTCTCACTGCAGAAATGACTTTCCATCCAGAAGACGGAAAGTGTCTCAGTTCCTTTCCCGTGGCTGTGAACAAATCCCTGATCAGAAGCAACTTGTGGAAAGAAAGGGTTTATTGGGGGCTTACAGTCGCAGCGATGGCCCAGAAGCAGGTACCGGATGTCACATCATCACGTCAGCAGGCAGGAAGCAGAAAGTCAACATAATAACAAAATAATATATCAAAGCTCACTCCCACTTCCTCCAGCAAGGCTCCACCTCCCAGGGGTTCCACAACCTTCCCAAACAGCACGGCCAGCTGGGATGCTGGTGTTCAAACACAGGAGCCTATGGGGATATTTTATATTCAAACCACCACGGAAGGGGGAAAAGCAAAAGCAGTATGCCTCCCCAGGAGCCATCCTGCTCACGGAGCCCAGCTGACGCAAGGGTGGCTGGGAAATACCATCTCTGCAAGGGACGTGACTCCACAGAACAACAGCAGGTTGTGTCTGCAGAGGAGTTCCTCCAAGGACCGAGGGAATATGCCAGCCAACAACTCAGTGTGCATGTCGGACACGTTCAATGCGTTCACTCTGCACTTCACGGCATGAAACATCTGAAACCGCTGAGCCATCGACATGAAAGAAACACATCATCTTTCCTAAAGTGCATCAGATCTGGCTCCAAGGTCCCACTTATCAAGGGGAAAACCAGTTTCCATCACATCTTAGGGCTCCTTCTTAGACCGTCGGCATGCTTGGTGCTCACGCCCTTCGGGAAAAGCAGGCACCAGGCCACACTTGGTTTTCTTTCAAAGAAGCAGCCACCTCCCACCCCGATAGTCCCCCCAGCTAGCCTGCAGGCAAAATTGGCTGGCCTCCTGGAATTCCCCAAAGCCTCTCAGGGGTTCTTTCCCCCCGGTCCTGGCAGTATCCCCTTCCTTCCATTCAGTCCACAGTGCAATAAGAGGCTTGAACAACGAGGTGCCCCGAGCCCAGGCAGACCCCTTGCTGCCTCCATGCATGGTGGAAACGGGCACTTCCCCTTCATTCTCACCCCCCCTCGTCTCCAAAAAGCAATGCTATCCTGGGCATTTCTTCTTACTTCCTGGGCACTTCAAGATACACATTTTCATAACCTGCAAACAATCTCATTCCTTTTGGTCAAAAAAAATTACCCTCAAATTTTCCAAAAGTGGTGCTATTTAAGGGATCTCTCAAAAAGACCAGTTGTTTGGCCCCTCCCTGATTCAGGCAATGTACATGTCTGATTTATCATTTGCTCTTTGCATTATTTATAAGTCAAAGATGTGGACCG
>PVHP010008609.1:0-52342 GCA_004024765.1 Zapus hudsonius | reverse complement strand
GAGCTCAAGGCTAGGATTGGTCAGCAGTGAGTTCTAGGTCAACCGGGGCTACAGTGAGACCTTGCCTCAAACATTGTACTAAAAGGAAAAAGATATCAAAAATTACATATGTTAACCTTAGCATACAAATGATTTTTAAAAAAATCAAAGTATACGAAGTGTACATCTGCTCTAACATGTCAGTATTTCTGCTTTAGTGGGATGATGGGTTTTGAATTCTTTCCCTCCCTGGGGTATAGTTTGTAGCAACCTGCTCTGGTACAGGAGGAATGACTCAAACCTTAATAACCATATTCAAGCCAGATTTGGGGTATGTATTGCCCAGTGTAAATCAGCCCAGGTACCTTTTGGGGGTAAATTTCTCTCACTTATGTTATGAAGCTGATTTCCTCCTTGGTGTCTCTTAGCTGACTAGGTTGGTCCATGAGTCAGATCAGCTGGTCTCGATGCTGTGTGGGGAAGGGTGAATGAGCTCTCTTGGCATCCTGAGGTCTCCACTGCTGCTCCAGGAGCTGTCATATGGACAGGGGAGGCTGAGGACTGCTGTCTGAGGAACACTGCCAGGCTGGCCCCCCTCGTCCTCTCCTGCTGCAAAGAAGCCCCTCCCAGTAGCCTCCAACTGCTGGCTCAGGCAAAGCAGGGCAGGGCGAGGAGAAGCATTTCCTGGAGAACCTGGATGGCTCCCTCCAGCCTCTCACAGGGGTCTCACCTGGCTGAATAAGTTCCTCAAAGATCTTGACTTTTGCAGGAGAGTGGAAAGGCGTGTTTGGTGTGCAATCTTGCTTCTATGTTTCCAGGTTTCCTTGGAAGTCATCTATTCTTTCATCCTCACTGGAAGTCTCACATTTTTTATGGACAATTTTCATATATATACATAACGTGTTTTGATTTTAATCTTCTTGAATTACTTTCTTTCGGCTCCCTTACCCATCCCCAGATCAGTGAACCCTTCTTTCCAACTAGGCCCTCATCTATTTTGATGTCATTTTTTCCCTCCCCCGTTGTCCCTGACGATATGTTGATGGGCAACGATAGATACTGTGAGGTCATGAATGCAAAGGCCACTTGTGTCAGGAAGAAAGCCTTCCCAAGCACTCTTCCCCATCCTCTGGTTCCTATATTCTTTCTACCACCAGTTTGTTGTTGGTTTTTTTTTTAAGGCTCACAATTTTTCATTTTAAAAATATAAACTCTTTCCTGTTAGGAGGCCGTGTTCCTTCTCAAAAAACTGGGTGAAAATTTTATGTTTGCACATGAGTACTTTGGTAGGAAAATCTCCTTGGCTTTATTCAGAGGATGAAAAAAAATCTAGGATTTAAAGATATGCTAGTAAGCTTTGTTACTGTACCAAATCCCTGAGATAATCAGCTTACAAAGAAAAAAAGATTTGTTTTGGCTCCCGGTTTCAGAAGATTTAGCCTATGCTCTGAAGTTAGGCCCGTGGCAAGCAAAATTGCTGACCTCATGCCCACGAAACAAAAAAGGAAGAAAGAAAGGGGCAGGGTCCCACAGTACCCTTCAAGGGCACATCCCCATTGACCTAAAAACCTCCTACTAAAATCCACATTTCACAGCCACCCAATCTCCCAATGCCACCAACCTGGGGACTTAGCCATTAAGCTGTTGTGGGATATTTAATTCCAAACTATAACAAAAAGAATTCAGAAACTGTCCTTCCTTCTTTTAAAATATTTTAAAAAATATTTTATTTACTTATTTTGAGAGAGAGAGAGAGAGAGAGAGAGAGAGAGAGAGAGAGAGAGAGAGAGAGAGAGAGAATAGACGCACCAGGGCCTGCAAACAAACTCCAGATGCATGCACTACTTCTTTGTGCATCTGGCTTTATGTGGGTACTGGAGAATCAAACCCAGGTTGTTGGGCTTTGCAGGCAAGCGCCTTAACTGCTGAGCCATCTCTCCAGCCCAGAACCGTCCTTCATTCTGTCAGCAATGTTTATTGGATGCCCGACTGTCAAGTGTTCATTCAGCTCAGATAAACTCTGTCCTTGCCTTGAAGGAATCCACAGCCTAGAGGAGTGAATCAGAATGTGTTATGGCTTTGTGAAGCGATGTGTTCCTACACCAAATCTTCCATGGATGTGAAGTGCACATCAAAGACAGCTCCCTGAAGCAAAGAGCTGAGGAGTGTGGGGCATCTGGGGTCCAAAGGAATGTGCTGCCATGGAAAGAGAGAAGAGGAAATAATCCCTCCTGACCTGCACACTGGACTGGCAGCTCTGTGGCAGCTGAGGGGATGCAGGTCTGTTCTGCCCAGAGTGACCAGCTCAGAACGAAGAGAACGGGGACGGCAGGTGCAGCTGAGCTCCCCTGGCCGAGGGGGCCTGAGGACTTTCCAGCATGGAGAAAGCAATTCCCTAATTTCCCCAAACTGCAAGTCCATTGTATTGCTGCTCTTCAGAGAATAAACTGGCATGTTCTTTCTTTCTTTCTTTCTTTCTTTCTTTCTTTCTTTCTTTCTTTCTTTCTTTCTTTCTTTCTTTCTTTCTTTCTTTCTTTCCTTTCTCTCTCTCTCTCTCTCTCTCACTCTGTGTGTGTGTGTGTGTGTGTGTGTTTTAGAAGCCGAGCTTTTAAACTTTAAAATTGACCAACTCTAGTTCTGAGAAAAAAAAAAAAGAGTATGTTCTTTGCCCAATTGATTGACTGTGAATTGAGGACACAGGATAACAGGGTCATTATGGCACCAATGCTTGGGGAACCAAGGCAGGAAGCCTCTTGGCCAGGTGAGGCAGAAAACTCCTTAAGCTTGGAGGAGGAGTTAGATACTGGCCCAGCTTGGTAACCTCATTTTGAAGGAGAAACAGGGGGCCCAGCTGATTTGATTTGGGGTTTCATGCTATTTCTTTCTTACACAGGCTGCAGCTTTCTGGCTAGCAGCCAGACAGAGATGATCAAGACGGGCACCTTCCACATGCCTCATTGGAAGCTAGGAGCTCTGCAGACGGTCTGCAATGGCTGCCTGCACCTGCCCTTGGTTATCTTGGGGCCAGGGCCTGTGCATATTTATTCTCTCCAGACCTGCACTTTGCTCTTCTCTTTTTACTGACCCCACATTGTTTGTTCTCGGGACTCTTCACATATATTGCAGGAGGCCCCATGTTTAACTTGAGTTCAGGACTAAATATAACCACAGCTATCGCCAGAGGCCCCTATACGTGTCAACCCCTTCCAGTGTTTGCAAACCCCACCCCAGGTTGCAGACAGGGGCAGGCTCCAACATTCCTTCTTGGAAGTTCACTCTTTAATGAAAATTTTCCCAGAAAGCCGGGGTGGCCTGGGTCATCTGTTCTCATCATGGCTTCCCTCAGATTGTCTCTGGTGTACTTGCTCTCCAAGTCACAGGTAGGAAGGTGAGGAAGGGCGGACTTGGGGTGCCTCTTCTATTTAATCACATGGTAAGCATCCCAGCAGACTTGGAAGGAAACTGGAATATTGTGCAGCATTGTTCTGTCTTCAAGGGGCGTAGTTCACAGTGTTCCTGGAGGGGTCCGACTAATGGCTTTACAAGCTTCTCACCCCACATCCCTCACTTAGCAAGACTCCTCTCTTTTGCCTGGAGTGATTACTGCACTGGTTGAAAGCTGCCTGCACTGTGCATAAATTATTTTGTGGTTTTAATCTGGTCAGAATGACAGCAGAGCGTCGTAGCCTCTGAGCCTTCTACTTACCTTTCCAAGTTCCTCCACTCTGTGCTGAGACAGCATTAGGTGCTTCCTTGCAAAGCCTGCTGGCCGGAGTTCAGTTCCCCAGGCACCTACATAAAGCCAGACAGGCATTTGATTGCAGTGGCAAGAGATCCTAGCATAACACACACACACACACACACACACACACACACACACACACACAATAAAATAAATAACTTTAAAAAGGCTTGTTTCCTTTAACCTACGCTGATCTCACTCTCCATTGGAAAATCTGTTTTTTATTCAGAAGGCAGAGAGAACCAGCTAGGGCCTAGGTGAAACCACAGAGGAAGTGGAGAGATGAGCAAGAGTGCTGCTTCCACAGCCAGCCTGACAACCTGCACCAGGGTGATGGAGACAGACAGTGAGGACACTCAAATGTTCCAAAGCAGAAATCCGGGGCCACTAAGAGCTCAACACTAAAGCAGACTTAAAACTCACCCACCATGGCTCAGGGAACTTTGTGGAAGAGGGGCCGAAAGATTGTAAGAGCCATCGTGGGAGGGAATATCCTGCTGCTTGCGCAACTCTGAGCCCTCCATCCCATGGAGCATTTCAGAAATCCCCCTGAGGAGGGCTTCAGTGGAATGGGGGCAGGGAGGAGGGAAATGATGGTACCTACACAAGAATTGTACATACAAAGTTTCTACCTATAAAAATATGAATTTTAGAAAAGACTAACAAAAGGCTGTTAAACTAGATGACCAAAGCTGTGGTTGGGAGCTATTGGGAATGGCAGCCACAGCATTTAGAAGCAGAGGTTATTGGTAGAAATTTGTTGGCATAAATTCAGAGAGAGCGGATGACAGCTGAGCAAGGGGTCAGCGATAAGAGGATGGGTGGGGGGGTCATTGAGAGTATGCTTCAGCTGTGGGGGGCAGGGGGAGAGGGTGACGTTACAGGTACAGAGAGGGATAGAGAGAGAGGAACAGGAACTCCATTGGGAAGAGAGAGCCACAGCCACACAGAACCATTGGGAAGGTTTGTGGCTGCCCGCTAACCTCTCTCCGAAAGGTCTTATCCAAGTTCATGTTAGCTATCGATGAGGACTGGAAATAGCTCTTGGTCTTTGCTCAGGGCTGTGTGCTCATAGGGTCACTGTCATGCCACCAGGACTTTGGGGACACAGTGTCCAGTACTGAAAGAACAGTTCTGGTCAGTGTGCATCTGCCTCTGGCTGCAGGCTGCTGGTGGGGGTGGGGTGAGGTTCTGATGGCCAGAGAGTGAGTCCCTGGATTTCATATTTTCATGGCAGACCAGAGTCCGCAGGGGCTCAAGGTGGGGCTCGCCAATATTCAGCCATTTGTGGTTAGAACTGGAATTTCAGGGTTCTTGTAACCTGGGGTCTATGTGGGTAGGTGGCAGAAAACTGGAATTACCAGATCATTTAAGTGGTGTTTTGTGTAGTAAGCTTTCCCCAAGAGCAGGGAGCAGGCTTCCAATCCCTTCTGCCTGCCTCAGTTGGACATATGATCAAAGCCTACCTCTTCCTTGGAAATAGGCAGTGAACCTAGTGAATAAGCAATGAACCAAGATTTTTTTTAAAAAAAATAACTCTTGCTTTGAGTCATGTTCAAAGAGCAATTCATTTGCTTGCTAACATATGGTTGTCATTACTCCACACTCCAAGTAAAAGGATACAGCATGTGCCATTGTGGAGAGCTGGTAGACATTCCCAGGTATGTTTTACCTTCCAGTTTCCATATCACTGATTCCCCACAGAAGACAGTCTGCATTCTGGGTGTTTCCAGGCCTGAAGAACGAAGCTCCCTTTCGGGTGTTCATCATTCCATGAGCGCCAGTGATGTACCTGGCTGCAGAACATCAGACAGAAAGTCCTTGCCATGAGGAATGTAGGTTCTAAGCAGGAGAGAAGATCAAGAAGTGAAGGAAACAAGGTGCCCAACATCTGGTAGAGAAAGTCCTGGGGAAAATATGAAGCCAGTACCCAACATCTGGAAGAGAAAGTCCTGGGAAAAGTATGCAGTCAGAGGACAGAGAGGGTGTTTTGTGTTTAGTAACCAGAAAACCCTCTGCTACTGTGAGACCCCAATAAAATATAATATGTTTGTGATGGTTAGGTTTTGTTGTCAACTTGACCTTTCAAGTAATTTTGGGTGGGTCTCTGAGGATGTTCACAGGAAGACAGCCTCTCAGTAGGGGGCAGGATGTAAGGAAGCTCAAAGGAGCTAGAAGTAAACATCCTTTCCTGTGTGGGCAGTGCAGGAAGGAAATTCCAGAGACTCAGGAAGCCACTAAGTCTGGGGAAGGGTTGTAAGACCCCACCCTAAGCCTATATAAAGGAGAAGAAATTCTCTTTGGCCCCCCCTGCCTGTTTCCTGTTCTGTGTGTGTGCTGTAGGTGATGTAGGTGTAGGTTTTTCTCTCTGCTCGGACCTGTGAAAGAGGGCCAGCCTCTTTCGCTGTTACGGAACTTCCCCTCAATCTGTAGTTTCAATAAATACTTTTCTCCCCCAAATTGTGCCTGGTTTGAAGATTCATCCCAGCGGCGTGTGGCTATGACAATGTTCTTAGCATACGCACAGCCATTTAAAAATAAACCTTGCTGGAAGGAGTCCTTGAAGATAAGGCAGAGAATAGTTTATACTAGGTTAGAGTGTCACCCTGGGCAATAGACAGGGTAACCCAAGTGCAGGAATGATTGATAATCATGTTTTGGGAAGTAGCTTGTGTTCTGAAAAGTTATTTTGACTCATGTATGTTGTTTGGAGACTTTGAAACTCTACGACTGCCACGTCCTCAGTTTTGAATTTTGCCCTTGTACCCATTTCTTTAGCTTGCACACTGCCTGTGGTCAAGATGCTGTGGTATCAGCTCAATGCATGGAGCCAAAATACATTTTTTATGCTTGCTAAATGTCAACCAATCATGTAACTTCCAAGTTAGAAACTCCCTATCCTTGCTGTAATTTCTATAAAAATCCTGCTAATTCTGGACTCGGGTGCTCTTCTCTCTGATGCCCTGTGTCTGTGAAGGTTGTGTCAATAAAGACCCTGATGGGATTGCATCCCTTTGACTCCTGAGTGGTCTTTGGGGACCGAGAAATCTGGCACAACACTGCAACCACCTCTCTCAGGTAGCAAAGTCCCCTGAAAGACACTGTGAGCTTTACAATTGATTCTTTCACCGGACAAGCTTTCTACCCCCCTGACCCTTTTGTTTCCATGTATTTTATACAGATACTGACTCAGCCCTCCATTCTTCTTGCTTCTTATTTCTTTTTAAAATGTATTTATTATTTGTTTGAAGGGAAGGGAGAGAGAGCAAGAGAGAGAGGGGGGGAATGGGCACTCTGGGGCCTCTTGCTGCTATAAATAAACTCCAGATGCATGAGGCACTTAGTACTGAGAAATCAAACCCAGGCTGACAGGTTTTGTAAACAAACATTTTATTTTTGAGGTAGGGTCTCACTCCAGCCCAGACTGACCTGGAATTCACTATGTCATCTCAGGCTGGCCTTGAAGTCATGGAGATCCTCATTGCTGAGCCATCTCTCCAGCCCTATGGCATCTTATTTCTAGCTTAGGTTCAATTTTCTTCTTCATAAAGGTACAAATCTCTCCTTTTTTTTCCAGTTTTGTATAGTCTCTTGGGCTTGGTCTGAACATATTTTCATTATGTGTGGCTCAGCCCCAAAGTACAGCACCTTGAAAGCCAAGTGCTTTGAACCAAAGGACATTGAAGAGCTTTAAGAATAGGTCTACTGCGTAAGTTTCTCCTGCTTCCCTTTCCCTCCAGGCAGCCATGATTCCCCAGTTCCCATGTTTCTAAGGTAGGTGAAAGAAAGCATTTTCTTCCCCCAAGCCAGCCATAAACCCAAGAAGCATTACTGTAACCTTTTCCCCCCTTTCCCAGGAGGAGCAGGTAATAAAGAAATCTTCCCCATGCCTGTCTAATAGTGGGTTATAAAAGTTCCTTCACTCCACAGGGTCCTGCCCCATCCCAGAGGCAAGGTCTGTCCCAGGAGGGACTAAGGAGAATCTGCTCTCCCAGTCTACCTCCATTCAATCATTCCCTTTGTCTAATCACTTCTCTGCAAGGACAGTTTTGACCCTGGGCATGACTCAGTGGTCAAAGGCACTCTGCTTGCAAGCCCGCTGACCCCAGTTTGATCCTCCTCTGCACCCACATAAAGTTTGGTGGAGCAGAATGGTGCCAAGGGCAGGGGCACGCAGACTCCAGACACTCACAGCTCCAACAGCAGTGACAACACAGTGGAGACCCCGTCTCAGAAAGGGGAGGGCAGAGGACAAACACCTGTATGTGTGACATAGCACATGCCACCCATGCACACACACACACACACACACACACACACACACACACACACACACACACACAATATGGACAGTTTCCCTGCCCCCATCACCCCCAGGAGCTTTGGGTTATCATTTCTGAAGGCCCTCGTGTCACATAAAACTAAGTAAGGGATCTGGGGAAATGGCTCGGAGTTAAAGGCACTTGCTTACACAGCCTGCATGCCTGGATCTAATTCCTTCCTCACTCATATAAAGCTGACTGGCATTTATTTGCAGCGGGAAGAGACCCTGGCATACAAATAAGTTGAAAAATTTGAAGCAAACCTGTTATGAACTTCTCTTGTTCACCTAGCTCTCCTTACCCTGAGAGTCTCTGTGACTTTTTCAATGTGCAGGGAAAGAAGTTTCACTCTTTTCTGCCCTACAATACTTGGTTTAATAGTTTTAACCCTGGATCAAATCTACATCAAAATTATTATCCTTCAGTGTTTGAAAATATTATTGCTTTTTCTTTGGAGCTTTGCTGAGGTAGAGAAGCATTTTGTCAGATGAATTGTTTTTTTCTTATATAATTTGTCCTTTCATGTCTCATTGTTTCATCCTGGTCACTTTCTGGATTTTCTTTTCTCTCGCACTGAAAAAAAAAATCATTTATGTATCTGCATGTGTGTGTGTGTGTGTGTGTGTGTGTGTGTGTGTGTGTGTGTGTGTGCTGTATGTGAGTGGCTGGGGACTTGAATCCAAGCTGGCAGGCTTTGCAAGCAAGCACCTTGAACTCATGAGTAATCTTCCCCAACCCCTTCTCACTCTTTTCTTTGGTTGCTTAAATTTTATTTGAAATCTCACGTACACGCGTATGGGCGCATACATGTGTGTTCACGTGCATTTTTACAACTTCCCTTGGGTGTCTTGGTGACACGCAGGTGTTCTCTGTCTGGCTAGGACTAATGTCTCCGTATATGAATTCTTTCTCATTCTCCTAATCTCACACTCCAACTAAGTGTTGTCTTTTCTGTGTCTCTTCATGCTGCTGAATGTTCCTGTCTTTATCTCTGGCTGTGTAATGGGTAATCTGTGCAGGTTGCAGATACAGATTACAATGATCTGTTGGACAATTCCCACACTCTCTTCAATTTCACTAATCTCTAGTTGAACTGTGCACCGCATTGTCATCTCAAGGAAAACCTTGGCTTTGCGGAAAAAAATAAGACTTCTTTATTTCTTTTCTCATACTACCTTTTTCTTGGAGCTTTACCTTTTTTTGACTGTGTGTTTAACCATTTCTTTATTTAACCCCATATTTCAAATATGCCCCTTTTCTATGATCTTTCAGATTGCCGTTCTATTCTTTAAAAAATTTTAGTTATTTTAATTATCGTACAAAGTGTTAGGTTTCTTTATAGACTTTTCTTTTTAAAAATCACTTACTGCTTTATTTTTTTTCAAGTGTCTTTTAAAAACTTTTTGGATAATTTTCACACGTGCACGTAATAGGTTTTGATATTGACCTCCCATTTCTTTTTTGTCCTCTGTTCTCATACCACAACCACTAAACCTCTTCTCCTTCCGCTTCTATTTTCTTGTCTTTGTTTTCCTTCCTCTGTTATCCCCATGACAAGATATTGTAATGACAGCCACTTCATGTCGAGAAGACAGGATTGTAAGCACTCCTCCCTGTACTCTGCCTCCTACATTCTTTCTGCCACCTTTTCTGCAATGTTCCCTGAGCCCTGGTGAGTGGGATAGAGGTGTTTCCCTTAGTGCTGAACACTCCATTGGCCCTTCTCAACACTTTGATGACTTTTTTTAAAAAAATATTTTATTTATTCATTTTCAAGCAGAGAGAGAGCACACACCATGGCCACCACCTTGTGGGCCTGGTTTATGTGGGTCCTGGGGAATTTGAACCCGGGGCCTTAGGCACTGGAGGCAAGTGCCTTACCCGCTGAGCCATCTCTCCAGCCCACTTTGATGACTTTTGAGTCACCTCAATAGTTACCTCTGTCTGCAAAAAGAAAATGAAACTTCTTTGATCAAAAGTCAGAGCAGCACCAATCTATGGGCATAAAACACAAGTACTTAGAAAACAATCTGATGGATAGGACATAACCCATTTAATAAAACAATAGGAATTAGTAGCTTCCCTTTTTGTGTATGGCCTTACGAGTCATAAGCTTTTGACTAGGATTTCAGTACCAGATGTGAATTTCCTCCTGTGGAGTGGTCCCCAACTCCAAGTAGAGAACAGTTACCCCAACCAGAGTCCTATCACTATTGTACCAGTGAGCACGTCTCGCTTGGCTGGCCTGCTGTGCAGTCAATGCTGGTTAAGACTGTTGATGACTTTGTTCCCACAGCAGGCTACGGAGCACTCTCGGGCCCTATGACAGCTAGTCCTCAGGGAGGAGGAGGCTTCCGGTCCAGTTCCAATTGGGTCTTACCATTCTTGGGGTCAACTAAGACCCTGTTGGCTGTCTTGTTCTGTGGGCCTCATGGGCCTCCCTAACCTTGTTACTCACAAGGAGGGTTCACACACCTGCCACTGGAATTTTCCTCAACTATCTATGGTCTCTGGGCATGGCATTCTTCACCCTGACAGGGTACTTGGGCACAAACTCTCTTTTTCCCTATGGCTTATTCATATCTTCTTTAGTTTAGGCTAACCTTAACCCTTTCCTTCCTTCTCCTCTGTCCCCCCCACACCATTCTATCTCTCCCCATATTCTCTCCCTCTACTGACATGTCTACTTAAGCGCTCCTCCTCTCTTTCCTCATGAATCTTTCTAGCTTCCTGACCTGTACCATTCCAACTTACACACAAGTCTAAAACCTTCATGACAGGATCTGCAAACGAGAGAGAAAATGTATTTGTCTTTCTGAACTTGGGTTACCTCACTTGGTATTAATCTTTCCTAGGTCCACCCATTTTTCTGCAAATTTCACAATTTCACTTTTCTTTTACAGTTGAATAAAATTCCATGGTGTAAATAAATGTACCACATCTTCATTATCCGTTCATCGGTTGACGGACATTTAGGTTGATTCCTTTTCCTAGCTGTGGTGAATAGAGCAGCAATGAACTTAGACACATCTGTGGGGAAGGACATAGAGTCTGTTGGGTGTATACTTGAATAGTTCTATTTTTTAATTTTTGAGAAACTTCCATACTGATTTCCGTAACGTCTGTACCATTTTCCACTCTCGCCTGCATTTTTGACATGCTTCTTCATGACAGCCATTTTGACTGGGCTGAGAGAGAATGTCAAAGAAGTTTTAATTTGCATTCTACTGATGGCTAAGGTTGCTGAACACCTTTAAAAAATATTGTCAGTCGGGCATGGTGGCACCTGCCTTTAATCCCAGCACTCGGGAGGCAGAGGTAGGAGGATCGCAGTGAGTTCGAGGCCAGCCTGAGACTACATAGTGAATTCCAGGTCACTCTGGGCTAGAGTGAGACCTTACCTGGAAAAACCATTCAAAAGAAGAAACACAAGTGATGATATATAAACTGCACTTAGTGCTCATTGTTAATTCTTTTTTTCTCAAATCTTTATTATCCAAAATTAGATACCTTGTATGAGCAAATATTGTGATGGTATTCCAATTTCCCTCCTCCCTGTCCCCAATCCACTGAGTATCCTCCTCGGTGGGCATTCTGGATCAACCTATGGGGTAGGGGGTTATGGGTAGCACAGGAGGCAGCCAGGTCCCCACTTTTGTGTGTTATTTCTGAGGGGGGCCATGTCTCTGGATATTCTTCCCTACCGTGGTTCTTACACTCTTTCCACCCCCTCTTCCGCTCAGTTCCCTGAGTCCTGGTGGATGAGTTATGGCTATTTTCTATGTCATTGGAATCCTGTTTGGAAAGCTCTTCCCATGTCTATATCTTCAAGTGTTTTCCTGTAGCAGTGTCAGAAATGGAGCTTTTAAATTAAGATCTTTGATTTTTGTGCAGGGTGAGAGGTATGGATCTATTTTGATTCTTCTTCAGGTACATAGTCAGTTTTACCAGCATCATTTTAATAGGGTTTTTTTTTAGGTGTCATATATATATATATATGTGACACCTTTTTCAAAAATCAGGTAACCATATTTGTGTGGACTTATTGTTGGTCTTTTATTATGTTCCACCGGGCTATGTATTTGTTTTTGTGTCAGACCATGCTGTTTTTGGTCACTATTCTTCCAAGTCTAACTCTGTTAATCTTGTCTTCTGATTCTAATTAAAGGTGCATTATTCCTTAGCTATTATTATTATTATTATTTCTATTAGTTTGTCTTTTTGAGGCAGGGTCTCACTCTAACCCAGACTGACCTGGAATTCACTATGTTGTCTCAGGGTGGCCTTGAACTCATGGTGATCCTCCTACCTCGGCTTCCCGAGTGCTGGGATTAAAGGCATGCACCACCACACCTGGCTTGATATTACTTTTTGTTTGTGCTTTAATTGACATTGTGTGTGTGTGTGTGTGTGTGTGTGTGTGTGTGTGTGTGCGTGTGTGTGTTTCACGCATTGTGAAATTTTCTTGTAGTACAGATTCGTATGATCTTTCCAACACTGTTGTCACGAAGGGCTCCATGAGTGACATTGACTGAAACAATCCATTTTTAACACTAATTGATGAATTTAGGTTTCCCACACCACATTAGTAAAACTAAATTATATTCTGGGCCTGGTGACACAAGCCTTTAATACCAGCACTTGGGAGGCAGAGTTAGGAGGATTGCTGTGAATTCAAGGCCAGCCTATGACTACAGAGTAGGTTCCAGGTGAGCCTGGGCTAAAGTGAGACCATACCTCAAAAAAAAAAAAAAAAAAAGACCAAAAACTGAATACCATCTGTGTAAGATACAGGCATAATGTTCATATTTTCCAAGGGAGATTGTATTTCTCCACTATGACTTCAGCCACAGACAGGAAAACTATCCTTGGGTTAGCTGGGTACTGGTGGGTGGATTTTCTAGTACGAAGTTTAAATAGCAGAGACAGCTTATGGGAGATCCCAGCTCAATACAAGAATTGCAGAACCTCATCTCTCCTTTCTGTCTGGCCCAAAGCCAAGGTGACAATCTACATGTCTCCTTACGTTCCCTTGATGCCAAGATCCTGGATGTGGCCCCTAAACCAACTCCAGCAACACTGCATCTTGGCGGTTATAAGAAATACAGACACTCCGTCCTCCTCCTCCTCCTCCTCCTGAATTTTGCCTCAACAAAATCTTCGGTACGTTAAAGTGTCAGTCACATATTATATAATGTTTATTCTTCCAGACCCTCCCCTGGAGAAGTTACCTTGTCTGCTCATATTTTTTTCCCTAAGTATTTTGTTTTTATTTTAAACTTTCTTCTGCCCCCCCGCCCCCCACCTTTCTTTTGGGAGAGAACCCTAAGGATCTGGTTTTCTTTCTTGGGAGCCAGGCTGTGTATTGAAAAACACTTTGTGTTGTTGTTAAAGTCTTAGCCGGGCATCTTGCCAGGCTCGGTTGTCCAATCTTATTCACCCTTCAACGCTAGGCTTTAAGTGTTCAGCAGTGGCCTATGGCAGCCCCCACTCTACGCTTGGCATATACAGACACTGATTAATTATTTGTAGCTTTCTTGTTTAAATGATGGAATGTAAATAGTGTTTGGAAAGCTATGTAGCTAAGTGTGACCATTTTTCTCAGCTCACTCCCTTCACAATGCACCCAGAGCATCCTCTGGTCATTTTATATTGTTTGTATGAACCAGGTCTGGAGTTCAAGGCTGGACCTCCTCTCCTGCACCCTGAGCTAAGGAAAATCAGGCATGCACACAGCTCTCTGCTCGTGCCAGTCAGCTTCATGTGGACGTCTCGGTAGCAACAGTGGATTCAGCTCTCTCCAGATCCTTCAGTAAGTGCTCATCATACATCCCTTTGGTCCACTGTAGTGTCCTGAACTTTAGCAGCAACTTAAGGGGAAGAGGTACAGCCTCTGACGTTGGGTGATAGTCATGTGGTAGTGAGGAACCCCAAAATAATAATCAGGAAAGCTCCTAGATGCCAGATAAGCAAGTACCTGACAGAGAGGTAGAGATTGGGTAGCAAATGCCCGGATGTATGTCTTCAGTTTCCTGGGAATGCCGCTGAGTTTCCAAGCCCTGCCTGCTTTTGCTCCATCCTGCTTTTTTACAGAGAGAAGCAAGGAGCTCCTTTGCTTTCCTCTGCCTGTGAGATAATAAGCCCAACCTCAGAGGCCTTGGCATGTTGTGTCTGTGTCCCTGTGGGGCTCTGCTTGGCATACAAACCATCTATGCCCTGCATGAAATGAGGGGGAAACTTATGCTATCTTCTCCCATCCTGTAGGGTACATCTGGCCACAGTCCCTGTCCTTGTTTGCAAAGCTTGAACTCAATCACGTACATTGTGTTTTGCCTGGGGAGGGACACAGCCAACAATAATCTCCCAGCCTGCTCTGCTCATCTGGAGGGCAGGGCTGGTATTCGATGCTCTGCTCCAGCCAGTCTGCTCTTGGCTTCCTGGAAAGCCAAGATCATTGCTTTTGAACCTTTGTTCCCAACACACCCACTCCTGGAATCCTTCACCCCAGTTTTCTCCAAATCCTAGCCATTCTTAAATGTCTTCCCCCCTGGTGCCTTTGTATGTGCAGTAATTACCTGAAATTTGAGAGCTGTGGTCTACTTTGCTAGAAATTATTTTTATATCTTTGTGACTTATCTCCCCAAATATATTTTAAAATCTTTGAAGGCAGAGAATGTATAGCCCATAGCCTGATGCTAGACATACTGCAAACAGGCTTTCACAGCTCTCAAGAAAGCCTGTTGAGAGAGAAAGAGAGAGAGAGAGAGAAAGAGAAAGAGAGAGAGAATCATTATTCACCTGTTACAATGAGGCAGTTCTGTATTCCTATATGAAGTCCAGCTTATAGCAATTACATCAAGGAGAACTGGAGAACACAGGACTTCTTGCTCATAAAGCTTATAAGCAACGATCCAGACTTTCTCTGTGGGAAGATATATTTTTGTCTAATAATCCAGGGGCTCTGAGCAGGTGCCGTGTTGGCTGATCCCTGTGTGATACTGAGCATATTATTTTGCCTTTCTTCATCTCTATTGTGCATCGCTGAGGATGAACTTGGAAATCTTTTACCAAAATGCCCAATTCTTGCTGTGTTTCAGGTGGCTAAGAACTCCAAAGAAGTCTTTTGGCAAAAAGTGCTTGTGAACCAATAAGTTGACAGTATTGATAATGTCATTCATTGCTACCTTTAACCCCTAGATGTTTTACAGTTCCCAAACTCAAATAAACAACCCAGGACCTCAAGTTCTTCACATCTTGTTTTTCAGACCTCTGACTCCACCTGGCACCCCCCCCCTTCTCACCCTGGATGTGTGCTCAAAACAGTGCTACGAGCCTGTCAAGCAACCTTAAGAACACCTTCATCCTGGTTGCCTTTATTTTCATTCTTTTTGTTATGTTAGGGCACTGATTCTTATCAAGGGAGAAGATGAAAGGGTGCCATAGCCATTCACCTTGGTAACCTGTGCTCTCGGGTGGTGGCTGACCTTTCTCATCTATACACAGAGCAACACCGTATTTGCTCTGCTGTCCAGGGGGGGGCACTGCTGTGTACTTCTGGGTCTTTTGCAGAACTTGGTTTTGTTTACTAGGCTCTGCTCCAGAACAACATTGTGCTATTTTGGATACAGGGCCTCTTCTCTGACTAATTCATCCATCTACAAGTTTTCATTAGCTAAATTAAAGATTTAAAATTCTGATTAATACTTTCCTGGTGTTTGAATCTTATCAGTTTCTGAAATCTCTTCAAGGTCTACCTCTTCTCTCTCTCTCTCTCCCTCTCTCTCTCCTATCTTGTATTTATTTTTTATTTTTAAAACAGTTGCGTTGGAAAAGTCTTCCTGCTTGAAAAAAAGGAAAACGGACCAGAGGAAACGTGGCAATGACCTTATAGAGAATGATAGCTTGGGTCTCAGCCCAGAGAAGACTTCACCATCCAAGGCTTCCCAGAAATGGCTTTAATATGAGGTGATGAGCATAAACCTTACTCTCCCCCCTGACACATGATGTAGCTTCGGGAAATGAACTTGACCTTTCCGTGATCCAAGTGTGAATGATAGATACCAAGATATTGCCTCCCATAATTCTGTTACAAATGAGAACTATGGGAATTCTAGAAGAGTCTTGGAAAAAAATAAAGTGACTTTACAGAGGTGACATTTTTGACAACCGTGTTTAAGATGAAGCTTTTTGGTTTGTCGGAAATTTATATCCCAATTTTTCTCGGAGACTGGATGCTTAAGATTCTTCTAGAGCTGTCTAAATCCGACATTGCCTTTGGTCAGCCTGTGTGTGGACAATCACGTGGACCTACGACTGTTTCTCCTTCCCCACACTCCTGTCACTTGCAAGAATCACTCCATATACGCTCATCAGACCTTGTAGGAGGTAAGGGCTGCTAGACAGAAACGGAAGTTCTTTGGTTTGGCAAAACGTAGGGAAACTTTCTGATCTTTTGCCTTCTTTTAGGAAGGAGAAAGTCTGTGTCTTGGAATAAAGATTCAGGTTTCCCTAGAATTGTCCAAATAAGCACCCGTGGATAAACAGCTGTCAGATTCCCATAGCAAGAGTTTTCGTGAAGGCCATCAGGTAAGAGGATGTCTTTAAGTCCATGGCATACTTGGGAGTTCCTTTTCTACTGTTAAATGATGGTGCAGTGTCACCGTGGTCCAAGGTTGCCTTTCCCTTTCAGCTGTCTGAGAACCTACCTTCTTATAATTAGTGAATCAAATTATCATCAAGACTGGTGCTGCCTAAAATGATTTATTCCATTACTGTTTTTCTAAGCAAACTAATCTCTTTTTTATTTTTTTATTTAAAATATTTTATTTATTCATTTTCAAGCAGAGAGACTGAGAGAGAGAGACCGAGAGGGAGAGAGAGAGAGAGAGAGAGAGAGAGAGAGAGAGAGAGAGAGAGAGAGAGAGAGAGAGAGAAAGAGAGAGAGAGCACACCAGGGCCACCACCTTGTGGGTCTGGCTTATGTGGGACCTGGGGAATTGAACTCTGAGCCTTAGGCACTGGAGGCAAGTGCCTTAACTGCTGAGCCATCTCTCCAGCCCACAAACTAATCTCTTAACCCTTTCCTCTCCTCTTTCCACTTTCCAAAGTAGTAGGCTTAGTGAAAATCCACATGCCTTGGTGAGCTAGCTCAGCAGAAGAGAGGCTTTCCTACTCCATGCTCGGCATTCAGGCATCCGTAGTGACTTGAGCTTTCTTAGCTGTATATAGTATCTTGGGAGCTTTAACTTCTCAGCAAAGTTCTAGTCTGTGTTTCGAGTTGCCCCTGGGGAATTCTCAGTTGCGGAGATCATCTCATCACAGGTGTGCCAGTAGATATTTTTGAACAGCCATTGTATATCTAACATTGTGGTAAATCAGAAAATGCAATAGACATTCAGGACTTCACGATGAAATCAAAGAGAAATAAAACTAAAAAGAAATCCATCCAGGTGAGGGTGCGTTTGAGTGAGATATCAAAAAGCTGAATGGAACATGAGGACATGTACACCAATTTGCTAAGAACTTGTCTTATCTGGATCCATTACATCGGCATAATTATTAATATCAGTCCCTGAATTTCCAAACTCTCCTCGTTTGGATGATAAATTATACAGTTGCCTTAATGACGGCTCATTGGTGGAAGTGAAGTCAACATAGAGAATCACCATAGTGACACAGAAGACATTGTTACATCTTGGGTATATTTCAGTTTGAATCCTTCCATTTCCTGGATGTAGACTGTTGGCTAACTTCCTGTAAAGGGTTCTTTTCTCCAGGTTCAGATTATGAACGCTAGGATAGCCTGTGCTTGTTACCAAGACATTTCAGATCTCTCTTCTATTGGAAACGGATCAAGAACCAGCTTTAAGGAATGGGTGGGTAAATTTTGGACCATCGAGATCTATGTAGTCTGCTCAAAGAACATGATTCTAAGGTCCCATCAGCTCCGCTCAAGAGCCAGGCTTAAGTATCTACTCCATTCCGGACATTGGGCCTTTGGTCAACAAAGCAGAAATTATATAAGCAACAGACAGAAATAGGAAATGGCACGGGGAACAGGGTCATTTAACATTGGTGAAAACATACACTGTGCACCAGCGGAAGAGGAGGTGTGGCCGTGGAGGTAGCAAAGACCTGTTGATGGAGACTCCACACCAATAAGCACCGTGTGTTTTGTTTGAAAATGAAATGGCATCTCTGATGTCACTCCATCCTCAGACCTCTGCCCATCCTGCAAGATGATCTGTTCTTCGGGGCCCTGCTGATCTCTGAGAATCTCTCTGCTTCTTCCAAGAACATCAGCACCACGGTAAGTGTTCATCTCGATGACTGGATAGATTTGGTCTAGAATGAAAATCAACATTTTCTTCAAGGAAAAAGTCAAGCACTAAGAGATCTATCAGCTGAACCTCCACATGCCTGCGGGGCTGTTGGCATACGCAATGGTGCAAACTTCCTCTCTCAATGCCCTACAGGAACCACTGTCACCCAACATCTGTCTGCAGACATACAGGTGACTGTCGTGCATGTCACCTTCTCAAACTAGCACCATCTACAGTTCTCAGTCCATCTTCACATTGTAAAAGTTCAGCTGACTTGGGAAGAATCCAAATTTGTTAAAATCGTCTAAGATACAAAGAACTCCTGTCCCCCTCTCACTAGATCACGTTCAAGTTCTTGCCGCTAAAGGATTCTATTCATGACCACATGAGCCAGTCTCTCTCCACCTGTAACTTTCTTTGAACTTCATGCCCATAACCGTTAGGAGGACTGCACTGCAGACCACCTCAGGGTTTGCCCCACGATTTCTCACGATCAGACCCAGGTCATACATTTTTGGTAAGAAAGTCATAGAGGTGATGTTGTTATCTCCTACAGAAAACTGTACAGAGTGGTCCCTGATGCCAGTTGGCTCTACTACTTATAGTGTTTTTTAAAAATATTATTTATTTATTTGCAAGCAGAGAGAGAGACAAAGAGACAGAGAGAATGTGTGCACCAGGGCCTCTAGTCACTGCAAATGAACTCCAGATTCATGCGCCACTTTGTGCATCTGGCTTTATGTGGGTACTGGGGAGTTGAAACTGGTTTTTTAGGCTTTGTAGGCAAGTGCCTTAACTGCTGAGCCATCTCTCCAGCCCACTTAAAGTGTTTTTGGTCACTGGATTGAGAAAGTATCTGCCCCTATTTTCCACTGTGAAGTCATTTTTTTTTTGTATTTGTGACTTGACCCTGAATAGGGTGGGAGGAAGCCTAACCCCAAGGCAAGTTGTTAAGCTGTATAACTCCTTGTCCCAGTAATTTGTTACTTCCCATACTGAGCTGTTGATCAAAGAGGCCCACGAGATCCCCCAAACAAGACAGGCTTAAGTCAAGGTTCTTGAATACCAGTCATAGACAAAAGTTAAGACTCTATTGATGAAAATACTATAGACTGTCATCACACAACATCAAGAGTCCCTGCTGAATTCAGAAAGGTAACCAGCTCCCAGCTGTGTAGTGCTGGAAGGTGTTACATATGCTGCCAGGGGAAATTGGCCAATGATATTCGGAGAAAGCAGAGGTCATTGATATACAACACCAACCAACGTTATCAGAATGCTGAGGACACTGCTGTATGGCAAAGACCAGCAAACCAAGAAATGCTCATCTGTGCAATAGTGGCACTAAACCTAGGTGGGTAATCAATGTCTTTCTGATTGGCTAAGAGATCCACTCAGTGGCAAGAAAACCTTAACTGGAATTGGGATCTATGGTAAACTTTTATGGAGACCAAGAACCCAGACTCCAAGGGGAAACTCTCACTGACAGAGATCTACAGAAAGGCAATGTGTAGAAGAGTGTATGAATCTCACTAAATTAACAATGTTTGTCTCATTTAGCCTACTCTGATCTCACTCTCCATTGGAGATTCTGTTTGTATTTTTCAGAAGGCAGTGAGAACCGTGGACAACCCAATTCTAACAACAGGACATGGGATGATGGCTGACGCCCAGGCAGAAGTAGAACCACCCCTAACTTTTCATGAAGGGCCCAAACAAAACCTTTGAGGAAGCACATGCCTTTAATCCCAGCACTTGGGAGGCAGAGGTAGGAGGATGAGACTACAGAGTGAGTTTCAGGTCAGTCTGGGCTAGAGCAAGTCCCTACCTCAAAAACAAAAATAAACAAAAAACAAAAACAAAAAACTGGTTACTTCATGTACAATTTATAACCTTCTATCCTATAGACTGGTCCAGCAATCCCACTGAGGAGGGCTCCCAGTAGGCTGGGGGACAGGGAAGAGGGAAATGGGGGTACCATCACAAGACTCGATCATTCAATGTACCTAATTATAATTAACAATAAATACGTTTGAAAAAAATTCGTGTGTGACTTGGGGCTGGGAAGGTGACTCCGCAATTAAGACACTTGCTTGCAGAGCCTAATGACCAGGGTCCAGTTTCCCAGTGCCCACGTAAAGCCAGATGCACAAAGTGGCACATGTGGCTGGAGTTCATTTGTAATGGCTGGAGGCCCTGGTGCGCCCATTCTCTCTGTTTGTAAATAAATCAGCAAAAATATTATAAAAGTGTTGTAACTAGTAAGTATTGTATAAATACTCCGTTACTCATCCTATATCCACTGATTTAACACTCATTGATGATTCTTGCCGGAATTATTGCCATGATATTTTTACATGGTGATTTTTCTAATTGTATCCTTCCCTCTGTACTTAGTGGGCATTTTCTTGTGAGGAAGACTGTACGCATCTTTCACTTAAAAAATCATTTGTTTACAAGCAATTCATTACGATCCATTATGTCGTGGGTCATGGTCCTTTACTGCCATTAATTATCTTGATACTCAAATTGACCTGGATTTTGGAAGAGTCCTATACATATGTCCTTTTGATGTGTGGTTATTGTTGCTGTGTGTGTTCCTGGAAATCAAGCCCAGCTCTGTACATTCAAGCCAAGTGCTTTACCATGGAGCTACATTTCAGTCCTTTGAGCATTTTCTTTACAAATGGCTCCAGGATATTTTATTTTTATTTTTTTATTTAAATATTTTATTTATTCATTTTCAAGCAGAGAGATACAGAGAGAGAGATGGAGAGAGAGAGAGAGAGGAGAGAGAGAGAGAACACCAGGGCCACCACCTTGTGGGTCTGGCTTATGTGGGTCCTGGGGAATTGAGCCCGGGGCCTTAGGCACTGGAGGCAAGTGCCTTAACCGCTGAGCCATCTCTCCAGCCCTCCAGGATATTTTATGATTTGGGGCCTTGAGCCTAGATCAGTTAGTTCTCTAAGGGAATTTGTTTCCTTTTCCTGGAGATGGACATTTAGAAGCCGAGGAATGGGTGCTCAGTGCTGCTCCTCAGAGCTGCTGCTTCTAGACCCTCTCAGTGGACAGAGCTAAGAGATAGATGTTTTTACTTTTTGTTGTTGTTTTTCGAGGTAGGGTCCAGCCCCGGTTGACCTGGAATTCACTATGTAGTCTCAGGGTGGCCTCAAACTCACAGCGATCCTCTTACTTCTGCCTCGAGTGCTGGGATTAAAGGCGTGCGCTATGCTGGCGCAACACACCCAAGGATTTATGAATACTTACCTTGTCTGTTTTTATTACACTTCTGTCTGCATTTCTCTGGGTCCCATTAAACTTGATTGTTCAATATGCTGAGGACTCATTCTCCTGATTATGTGTGACTTTTTCTTGTGCTTCTCTGACACTGACCTTGAGAAAAAAATCTCCTTGCCAACTGTCACGCGCTGCACCTGCCACCTGGCTCTGAGACCTTCTTTGCTCCGGTCACTCCCCACCCACCTGGCGGGATGCCTGTTGACTTAAGGCAGAAGGAAGGAAGCTAAATTGTTTTTCCTTAGTTAGAAGAAAAACTAGGCAATGAGTAACTTAGGATTTTGTTCACTGTTTTACTTCGGGAAAAAAAAAACTGTAAGACAGGGCTGGAGAGATAGCCCAGTGGTTAAGGTGCTCACCTGCAAAGCCTAAGGACTCTAGTTTGATTCCCCAGTACCCACGTGAGATGCACAAACTATTTGTAGTGGCTAAAGACCCTGGAGTGCCCATTCTCCCATTCTCTCTCTCTGTCTCTCTCTCTGTCTCTCTCTCTCTCTCTCTTTCTCCCTCTCTCTCCCTCTCTCTCCCTCTCTCTCTCCCCTTGCAAATAGATAAATAATTAAAAAACCCTGTAAGGTAGATAGCACCTCTACCAGGATGATACAAATGATGAAGCAGAATGGTTTTAAGCAGTTAGGCGTGTGATCCCAGCCAGAAGGGCGGGAGGAGGTGGGACTTGTTCACGCTGAGGTGTGCGTGGGCTTGGCTCTAGCAGGAGGTGTTGGTGGGGTTGTCAGCACTGACCTTAGCCTCGCTCCATCAGCAGAAAGCTTGTCGACTGGTCTAGACAAGCTCTGTGCCTACTGAAAGGAGAACCAGAAACCAATTGAATTCTCAGTGATGCCAAGAGGTTGCATTGTTCACCTCCTCTTACAGGACAGGGTTTCAAGACCATAGCTCCTTCCCTCAAATGCCAGTGGAGTCTCCCCTCCCCCACCCACCCAAGAAATACAAATAGGGGCTCACCCATGGGTGCATTAATGTCAGCATAACCATCGTATTTGTTAGGGACCATGTTCCACAGCCTAGTAGCAATCAGAGAAAAATAAGCTTAGCTACCAGAAAAAGTGGTGTGATGGCTGCTTTCCACCTCCCAGACACTCACCCACCGTGTGCAGGCCACGGAAAGCCCACAGCCCGATGCCAGCGCTGGTAGGCAGCACAGAATGGGATGGAAAAGTTGAGATCAAGAGGTCCTGAGTTCAGGCCTCTTGAAAATAGCACGGGAAAATTAAGTGGGTTCCTATTGTCAGGGTTCACTATTTCCCAGTTATGAGCTTGCCTCTCTTCTCACCTGGTCAAGCCCTTGAGGGAAAGGAGCAGGCAGGATGGCAGACTTGGGTAATCCCACACAGTCCCTTGCCAGGGGTGGGTGACTCACTCCAGGCTTGATTTTCCCCAGCTAGACTATGACCCATAACACCAGGAGAGGACTTCTGTTCTCCTACAGAGTCCCAGTCACCTCCACATCTTCTCAATTTAGATGGGATGAAAATCTGTATCCTCTAGCAAGGGAGGGGAGGAACTGAACCCCTTCTATAGCTCCTTTCCTCCTTCCACCCACCTTTGTCTCATTATCCACCTCATTTATTTATTATTTTAGAAAATATTTTATTTATTTACTTGCAATGAGAGAAAGAGAGAGAGGGAGAGAGGAGAATGGGTTCTCTGGGGCCTCTAGCCACTGCAAACTCCAGATGTATGCACCACTTTGTGCATCTGGCTTTGCATGGGTACTGGAGAATCAAACCTGGGTAGCACCTGAACTACTGAGCCATCTCTCCATCCGTCCTCCTCTTATTTATAGGTTGCTAGAAGGTGACGTTAAGAATGATCCTGATATAAAAGGCATGGAAATGTCCTTGCTGTTGACTCCTGCTACCCCAAGCTCAGAACGGAGAGGCCAGCATCCAGGCTTGGGATACAGTCCTGGGCTGGCTTCTGCCACGAACTTTCTATTGGACTTTCAGCAAGTGGCTGACTCCTCTGGGTCTCACTGTTGTGCATTTGTAAAGTAAAGGGCTGGACTTCATGATCACTACAGATGTTTTACTCAGGCCTTATGACATGGTCACATCCTGATTGGACAGGGTCAAGGTAGAGAAGGAAAACATCAGAAATGCCAGTGGACACTAAATCCCACCTTTCTGGTGAGTGCGTGTGCCTTTGCCTTCATAGGAAGAACAGCAGAAGGCATGAAGAGCTATTGTAGTCCTGGCCAGGAGGACAGGCCCTGCAGAGGTCTACTGGTGGAAGAACTGGGCTTTCTACCAAGGTTGCGCTTCTAGACCAAAGGGGTCCCAGTTACTCAGGGCCTCACCTTCCCCTTAGGTCCCCAAGGAATTCTGCAATGGCTGGGAAGTCTCACCACTCCCAACAACCTCTTTTAATTGTTCCAATTTTGATCCCCTTTAAACAGAGCATGACATATAATTTAGACTAAATGATTAATAACTGGATATCCTATGCTTTACTTTTTTTTACCACATTTTTTCCATTCCTGATTTACAGGAAAGAATTTTTTCTCTTATTTCTCATTTCTTTCTCTTGACTTCTGCATTTGTTGTAAGCTGTCTAAAATCCACCATGGAAATACGTTTTGAAATAATGGGGTTCTACACGTCAGATAAGCTCTACACTGTAGTCACAAAAAGAAGCAAGAGTAATGGCCCCAGCATTATCGGATGTCAAAAGCACTGCAGCCAGCAGCAGATGTGTGAATCAAGGCTTTTCACATTGTACTTGGACTACCTTCGTGAGTCCTGAAATGAATTAAATGTGACGACCAGTATTTTCAAATGTAATAGAAGAGAAAAATCCGGAATATATCATCAAAGTTTTGTTTAATGAAAATTTTGTTTAGGTAAGTTTGAACATGCTAAAAATATCAAAGCTACTTATACACTAAACAAGGGCATTTATTATGCTAAGCACAATTCTTTATGATTGGCTATTGTGATATCTTATTTAATTTAGAAAAAGTCTTTGGGAAATGAAAATCTACTGAAAACTAATTTATTAAATATTTATTGTGTCCATATGTGTACATGGAAAGATAATTAGCTGAAAACACTGGTTTTTTGGCCCTCTAAGTATTAATTATATTCAATTTATAACTTAAAAGCTCCCAGAGTGGAAATCTCTAAGGCCAGAGATTTCAATTGGAGTTTCACCAAACATTTAAAAAAAAGAAATAGCAACAACTTTGTATGAATTTCTCTCCTGAAAGCATAAAGGAAGTGAACACATGTTTTATTTTCAAAGTTGGTATTAATCTTAGACCAACATGAGATCAGTATGGCCTATGACCTTAGACATGAAAATCCTCAGCACAATATTAGCAAATTGAACCTATCGATATATGCAATGAACTGGGGGTGTGGCATTGTGTTAGGACACTTGCCTAACATTCTCAAGGACCCTGGGTTTGATTCCTCACATCATGAAAGAAAAAATGTTTTAGAATATATGGAAAGAATTCTACACCATCATGGAGTCAGGTTTATTTCAGATACACAAAACAAGGCCAACATTTAGAAGCCAGTCATATAACAATATCAATGGACACAGGAAGAACCTTTGACAAAATCCAACATTCACTCATGTTAAAAACTTTCAGTAAACCAAGACTAAAGGAAATTTTCTTCAACTTAAGAGCCCAGAGATAACCTAGTCACTGGAGAAAAACAGCTTTCTCTCTAAGCTCAGGGGCAAGCAAAGATGGCTACCATTCTTACCCAGTATCGTTCCAGAAATTCTAGCAGCTGCAAGAAAGCAAGGAAAAGAAATAAAGGAAAGGAAGAAATTCAATTATCCTAGTTTTAGATAACTTTGTCTACACAAAAATCTCCAGGAACTAATACTAGTTCAATATACTTGTAGGGTATACGATCAATGCATCCACACATCAATGACATTTCTGTATACTAAGAGTGAACATCTGGAAACTAAAATTGAGAATAAAATTTAATTTAGAGTCAGAATTCTTCCAAATAATCTGAAATATTTACATACATGCTTTGTCTTCTGAAATAACAAAGAGATACTGATGAGAGAAACCACAGATGTAGAAAATCGTTCCTGGACTGTAAGAGTCAACATAGCAAATTTGTCAATTCTTCCCAAATTGATTGAGAGACTTAATATAATTCTGGTCAAAATCTCAGGGTGGAGTTTTTTCGATACAAGATTAAGATAGATGATATACACTGTACTTAGTGTGTGACCTGAGACAGTTAGTTCTTTGGTAGAGCTCAGAGAAGCCAAAATGCTGGACATCCCTTTTATAAAGTTCATATAAAAAGACACAAATCTGTAAGAGCTAAAAAAAATCCTGAAAAAGAAGAATAAAAATGGAAAGAAATCACTCAGCCTCATGCTAGAACTAAGAAATGAAGGTAAGGTGATATTACATGGAGACAGACAGGTACATCTAGAACAAACCAGAGGACCTATAAGCACACTGTATAAATGGATCCAACTGATGTTTTGGCGTGTGTGTGTGTGTGTGTGTGTGTGTGTGTGTGTGTGTGTGTGTGTGTGTGTGTAGTGTACATGTATCATGTATATGCACATGTGTGTGCAGATTGAAGCTCTCCATGCCCACACCTGCAGAGGCCAGAGTTGAATGCCCCTTGGCTTTGTTTCTTCAAGATGGTGTCTCTCCTTAAACTTGAAGCTGCCATTTTTTTTGATGTGGGGCCTGGAATTCACTATGTAGTCTCAGGCTGGCCTCAAATTTAGAGTGCTCCTTCTATAGGTTCTGGGGACTGACTGAACTCAGATGGTCTCAAGTCCTCTGCTTCGGAGGCAAATGCTCTGACCCACTAAGGCCTTCCCCTAGACCCCTCCCATCTGCTTTTTTGATAAGTGAACATCCATAGACAAAAATAACAATCTCCACTGTATCTAAAATTTGACTCAAAATGGATCCTGTAATTAAATTTCAGATATAAAACAAGAAAATTTCTAGAAGAAAGCACAAAAATAAATCTTTGGGATATTGGCCTAGAAAAAAATGTTCTTAAAACTGGGAGTGTACAAATTTTAGCTCCTAGAAAAAAGTCCGTGTGTGGAAAGGATAAAAAAGAAATATAAATTGGGAGAAAAATTATTCAATTAACACATCGGACAAAACACCAGCACCTATAATCATAAAGACCTCCCCCAAACAATATACCAAAGCCCCCTAATAACCAGTTAGAACTGGGTAAAAGGTATGAAAAAATATTTTTCTAATGAAGATTTATGAATGACAAATCAGCACATGGAAAGATGGTCAACATTATTTCCTCATAGGTTAATGCAAATGAAAACCACAAGAAATGTCAGTACACGTGTATCAGAAGTATTTAAAAAAAAATGAGTGACAATACCAGAAACTGATGAAGATGAAGAGAAATTAAACACTGTACTTTGGGCCTTATACAATGACTTAGCCACCCTGGAAAACAGTCTAGAAGTTTTTTAATAAAAATTGAAAGCTGGCCATGGTGGCATACGCCTTTAAACCCAGCACTCAGGAGGCAGAGGTAGGAGGATTGCTGTGAGTTTGAGGCCAGCCTGGAACTACAGAATGAGTTCCAGGCTGGCCTGGGCTAGAGTGAGACCCTACCTTGGAAAAAAAAATAATAAAACAGGAAACTATCACACGACCCAGCAATTTAACTCTTGTGCATGCATTTGTTCTAGAGAAATAAAATCCCTTTACATAAATATTTGTGCATGAATATCTATAACCTTTATCCAAAATAGCACCAAACTAGAGGCAGCTCACTGCTCTTCAATATGTTAATAGTTAATCCAACTGTGGTGGAATCGTCCTTAGCAATGAGGGAGGGGACTTGGATGTCTCCCCAGGAATGCATGCAGAGTGAGAAATGACAAGCCTCCTAAGTAAGCCATATGCTATATGGTCCCATCTCTATAACATTCTTGAAGTGACAAAGTGAAAATTAAATGACGTTGACCATCTTTCCATGTGCTAATTTGCCATTCAAAGGTCCGAGCTCATTGGTTGCCAGGTACTAAGGACAATGGTAGGATGAGGAGGCGAGGAATGCAAGGAGTGAAGGAGGCGAGGTGGGGTGGACCAACACGAGAGATCTTTGTGAGAAGTGTTTCATACCTTAACTGGATAAATGTCACCAGCGCATTATGGTTTTGCCAGATGATCCTGTGATAATGGGGGAAGTGGATGGGTAAGTTATTGTCAGTAAGTTGCTTTATTTCACAGCTGCATCTGACTTGCAATGATCTTAAAGTAATGCTTTAACATTAAAAAATGAAACAAAGTCTCCGTTTGAGCTGAGCTTCATACAAATGAGTGTAAAATGTGTAATTTGGGAAAAGATTAAATATTGATGGATTCTAGATAGCCTATTGGGTGATTAGTGATGACAGATCCCTAGGGCACTTGGCCCTAAGCATAACTTTGTGCATAAATGAAGAGGCACTTTCTTTTTATGCAATATTGGTAAGTATGGAACAGAAGTTGGCTTCTCAAGCAGTTTACAGATGTACATGAAAATCACATGTGCACGGCTATAAGAAACTCAATGTAGCTTAATAAAATATATTTTTGTGAAAGGCAATGATAATTATCCTTGATGATATAAGCAAAAACAGTGAGCCGGCTTGTGTAGTATAGGGTTAGATGGTTGTGCTATATATATATTTTTTACTTGCTTTTGTCTCTTTGTTCCAGATACCCTTCAATGGCCTTCCTGAGCTTAGGAAGCAGGAGCAATATAACCTCTGTGT
The DNA here is from genome assembly GCA_004024765.1 of Zapus hudsonius. Taxonomy (NCBI): domain Eukaryota; kingdom Metazoa; phylum Chordata; class Mammalia; order Rodentia; family Dipodidae; genus Zapus; species Zapus hudsonius. The sequence continues at coordinate 23,918 of PVHP010008609.1, read as the reverse complement.
TCTAAGCAAACAGTGAACTCAGAGAGCTCAGGATGTTCCTGGGAATCTAGGGAGGAGGAGTGAGTGTGTGTGCTGGCCCCTGCTTCCTGGGTCCATGGTGGGCAGTTTATTTGCTTTATTTTCATGTATGTATGTATGTATGTATGTATGTATGTATGTATGTATGTATTTCGTGCTGGGGATTGAACTCAGGGCCTCATGCATGTGTGCACAGGTGGTAGGGACCCCTTTATCACCCACCCTTGGCCTCCTCCTTATGTCCCCACAGCCTGGAGGAGCCTTTTCTATTTGACATCTTGGATTCACCCAACCTCCCAGCATTTGTTTCAGAAGAGTCCTTGCTTTCTGGAGCTGGCAAAGTGCCACCACTGGTGGGTAAGTGCACAGTCCCTATCTCGGGAGTTGGATATGGGGGTGGGTCCTGTTTCTGCCCAGCTGGCAGAGTGTCACTCATTCAGGATCTCTGGAGAAGACAGTGCTGGAGCTGAGCCATGCTCTTTTGAGACAGATGAGTCGGCCAGTGTGGAAAGTATTTTCACAGAGAAAATACCTTTCCTCTGGCTTTTCATTTCAAAGTCTGTCTGTCCACCCTCCTCCCTCCCAGGTAGTCCATGGATGAGTAATACAAGACGTGAAGGTCCAAGATGGAGAGGTCATTGGCCAGCTGGTGAGAAGGTAACTGCAGAGTGCCAATGAGATGTCACCTAAGAAAACGTGCAGAGCTGCTTTCTAAAGGTTTTATGAAGCTATTTGGGGGCTCGCTTAGCATTGTTTCAAGAAATAATTGACCAGTGGTGAATATTACTAATATGTGAGGGTGAGATCTTAAGGGGGTTAATGGAATACACCTGGGAGAGCAAACAGAACCAGACAGGAAGGGTGGGGGAGAGGATGTCATGAGGAAGCCCATTACTCTGGATGCTACCTAAAATCTTTGAAAAGAGTCTAATGGAAAAATTCTAATAAATGGTATCCATCCATAAAATGAGGGAAATCTCACCTAGCTAGGACCACATCGAAATAGAACCAAGGTGTCTAATAAAAGGCAATCAAATCAGGGGCCTTGGCGGCGAGTCTAATGAAAGAAGTGACCGGCTTCCCTTTCTTCCCAGCTCTGGCAGATCACAGGTGGCTTACTGCTTCTCTCAAAGAAAATCTCCAACAGGAACAGTGCTGCAAAGCCCACTTCCCTTTGCTTGTGTCGTTTCCTTTAGTTTTATTAAGAACTCAAAAAAAAATAGAATGAAACCTTTTTCATGTCTCCTCAGCACTGATTGAGGTGCTCCCAGCATGACAGGTCCAGCCATGGGTCATGGGAAATACCTTCACGAGAAGATGACAGAATGCAGAAGAGGTCCAAGTCCACACCTGATGGTGGTCACCAGGAAAGGATAAGAATCTCAAGGCCAAGGTCAGAGACTTTAGCGATGAATTTCCTATCTCCTTGGCCTCCTAGGTACGTACTTAAAGCCTCTGCATTTGCTTGACCAGAGAAAGATGAGCTGAGACTCCATAGCAGACAGAATTCCCAGCAGCATTTTGGAGTTCCTTCCAGGAGACTCAGATCTGGAAGACTCTTAGGTTCCCCGTGGTGTCTGCCCCATGAGCACTCCCTTGGGAGCTCTGTCATGCCCTAGTTGTTGGGCCCTGGAGTGAGGAGTGAGGTGGGGGAAAGCCATAGAAGGAAACAATCCCAAACCATTAATAATACCTTTTCTCCTAAACAAGCTATGGTGAGAGTTGCCTGGAATTTCTGGAGGGTTTTTGGCCATCGGCACTATAATTAAGAAACAAAAAACCCAACCAACAAAAAGTATATGGAAACCACAGCCATAATCACAGCTGTGCTATAATTCACCCTTCCCCCCCAAAAAAAAACCCAAAACATTATCTGCCCAGGTCATCAGAGCTCTCCAAAGGCCCAGGAAGATCCCCAAGGCCAGGAGGGAATCAAGAAGCTTCACACACTCAGGCTTTGCCCAGGATTCTCTTAGAACAAACAGATGATGAGGGTGATGAGCAGCACCCCTATTTAGTCTCCAAAGTATGACAGCATTGTCTGGAGAGACGGCTCAGTGGTTTAGGCACTTGCCTGTAAAACCCAAATGACCCTGGTTCTATTCCTCAGTACCCACGTGAAGCCAGATGCACAAAGTGATGCATGCTAGAGGCCCTGGTGTGCCCATTCTCTCTCTCTCTCTTTCTCTCTCTCTCTCTCTGCTAACAAATAAATAAATAAAAATATTTTTTAAGCTGAGCGTGATAGCACACACCTTTAGTCCCAGCACTCAGGAGGCAGAGATAGGAGGATTGCTGTGAGTTTGAGGCCAGCCTGGGACTTCAGAGTGAATTCTAGGTCAGCCTGGGCTACAGCAAGACCCTACCTTGAAAACCTAAAACAAAACAAATATATATATATATATATATATATATATATATATATATATATATATATATATATATATATATAATGCTAGCTTGAACTAAGCATGTTGACTCATACCTATAATCCCAGCACTCAGGAAGCTGAGGTAGGAGGAACACTGTGAGTTCAAAGCTAGCCTGGACTGAATTTCAGGTCAGTCTGGGCTAGAGTGACACCCTGCCTCAAAAAAAAAAAAAAAAGCCATTTTAAAAGTACACCAGTTTGGACCTTAAGTTATATGATCACCCTTCAGGAGGACACAACCCCTGAAGTGAAAATACTCTTCTGACTTCATCCTTTTGTCTTTATCTTGCTGAAGAGAAGTTCAAGGTTTCTTTCTGCCTACATCCTCGGAGTGCTAAGATTCTAGGTATGCTGGGAACCAAACCCAGAGCTTTCCCGCTTACTAGAGAAGAACTCTACCAACACAGCTCCACGGTCAGCCCCTGACTCCCTTCTTGGTCAAGCACGCCACCCACCTCACAAGTCTCATTCCATGACCCTGGAATTGGCCATGTCCTGTCTTTGTATGGCCTATAAGCACGGGATCATTTTGATATGTTTAAAGGTTTTTCAAATAAAAAAGAGAAGAGGCAAAACGGACTTCATGTGGTGCACACAACATGAAATATTTACTGCAACCTTATATTTCTTAGAAAGAGGACACCAACCCCTAACCTGGCTGCCTAGTCTCATAGCTTTGCAAGGAGACCAGACCATTGCTGATCTTGTTGGCCCCAAGGGGAAATGACAGTTTGGGGTCCCTCCTGTACTTCCGTCCAATACTAGGTCTGGCCCCCGTTTGATGCTGGGAGTGGGGGAGTGAGCATATCAGTGTTTATATAATGACAGCAAATTAAGCAGGGAATGTGTCAGAGGATCTCCCAGAATAACTTGCAGCATCCATTGAGCTTTCCTTGCTCCCACCAGTCACCCACCCTCCAAGAGATGGTGACAGGAAGGGGACCAAGGTTTGGTGAAGGCCTTCTTCTCCTCCAACACCAGAGGGGAAACAGGGAAAGGGATGTGGAAGCCAGGAGTCCTGCCTCTCCTGAAGCTGCAGGAGCCATAGGGCCTATAGTGGATGTCCCCCCTCAGTCACATATCAGGCTGCTGGAACTCCCACCACCATTTCCTCTGTCTTTAATGCTTGCAGGTCTGTGGTCCCTAACACGAGCAGAGGGAGCTCTTGGGAGAGAAGAATCTTTTTCTGCATAAAGATAACCCTGTTCATTCCTGCCCTGGGAACAGCTTGTCTCCAGCATGAACTACTTTTCAGAGTCACCATTTTGAACTCTCCATTTAATGAAATTGACTCTAGTTTAAGGGTGTTGTTCTTGGAAGGAGGAAAAAAAGATCTACGTGTTCCTCCTGATATGGACATGTGGACCCTCACTCAGAGCCTTCAGCTCTTTCTCTGTAGAAAGAGGTCTCTGCTGTTCCAGTTTCAGCAGTGATTTTCTGAAGCCTGGTTGTTGTCTGGAAGCTATTTAAACACTTTTGTGATTTTCAGAAAAAAAAATGTGAACAGTGTTTGTGGTAGTTCTGATGAGAGTTGCATTTAGAAGCCTTTTAAAAATGAACACTTGGGCTGGAGAGATGGCTTAGTGGTTAAGGCATTTGCCTGCAAAGTGGAGGGAGTTTGATTCCCCAGTACCCACATGGGGCCAGATGCACAAGGTGGCACATGTGTCTGGAGCTCGTTTGCAGTGGCTGGGGGCCTTGGTGCCCCATTCTCTCTCTGTGTCTGCCTCTTCTTGTTCTCTCTTTTTCTCTCTAAAATAAATAAATGAAATATTTAAAAAATAAATTAATTAAAAATGAACACTCATGGCACCACTAAGACCCTTGGTTCTCTTATTCTTGCTAATCACATGCAGACCTCTTCAGCGGGGCAGGTGACAGGTATGAGAGGCCCAAGAAGTCAAGGTCAAGTCAGACTGCTGACTCTCAAGGTCATTCTGGGGTTCCCGGGTCCACTGACAGACTCCCAGAGCGCATGTGCAGGCCTCTTACATGGGTTGAGTGGGGAAACACCTGAGCCCCACTCTATGTGACATATGAGCAATAATGTCCAGCTGGATTGGTCAGAGTGGGACGCCTGCTATTCTGGGGACATAGATCTGAAAAATCTTACATTGTTTTCTCCAGCCACCTCAGAGATCAGACTACAGCATCTCAACTGAGCAATGGTTACAAAACTGTATTGATGCCCACATGCATAAATAACACTCCTGAGAAGGAAATTGTGGGAAGTGTTTTAACATTTTGGGAAAGAGAGCTGCTACTAGTTTTCCACTGCCGTGACAAAGACGGCTTATTTTGGTTCACGGTTTTGGAGGTTTCAGTTGATGGCCAGTTCATTCCGCTACTATGGAACTGTGGGGACACAAGAGCAGGTAGAAAGTCCCGGTGGTCCCAAGTTGCTCACTTTATGGCAGTCAGGAGAAGAGAAAGGGAAGGAGACAGGTAAACAGGGGAGGACAGAATGGAGAGAAGGAAGGAAGAGAGAGGAGGAGAGATACACCAAGGCAAGAGATGTGCTCGAAGGCACACCTCCTGCGACTTCTTTCTTCAACCAATCCCCATCTCTTAAACATTCTACCACCTCCCAAAATAGCCGAAGTTGGGGACCAAGACTTGCATAAGAGTCTGTAGGAGATATTTCATATTCAAGTCAGGACAGCTATGGATGGAACTTATTTTTGCCTCCACATGTCAACTGCAGAGCTCTCACCCACTCTTGCCTTTCGGTCCCAGGGCCCATATGAACTTTCTCAGGGGAGGCTGAGGGCCTCTCCTCCTCTATCCCTTCTGAACTCTGAAAATCTTACGTCAGGTGTATGCTAGCCAATGATGAGGGAAGCCTCCATCAGGAGCTGGTTTATTTTACTGGGTCGAGTTGGTCAAGCAGTTCAAAGCACCCTCGGGTAGCTTTTCCAGACTTGTCTGTGTGCAAATGTCTTCCTCAATAGATGTGTCTTTTCTGCTCTTCAATGGCAAGCGAGAGGACTGGAAGAGCCATGACCTTGGATGGCTGAAATAGGTAGAGTAATAGCTGCCCTGCACCTCCTCCCTGGCACTTGTATATGACCGTGAAGGCTGTAACTGACCTTCACTGCCCAGAGAGCTTGCAAAGCAAGGACCTTCCTGCACGCCTTCCAAGTTGACTGTAAACACCATTATGACATCTCCCTCTGAAGCCCAGCTTCTGTATATGGAGAGGCTCCCTTGGCATTCAGAACAGAGGGACAGCTTCAGGGTGTTTTTCTATCTTTATTACATTTACTTTGGAAATGGATACAAACCATTCTCTTATAACACACACCCACACACCCACACACTCATTCTTGTGATTTTAAAGTGCAAGTCCCCTTTACCTTTGTGTACAAAAATATTTCTTCAAAACATGCAGAACTTTGATAAGGCACTTTCAGGCATAAAAATGAAGATACATCCTCAGTTGCACATTCACATTCAAGGCAAAATGTACCATCATATCTGCATTCTAGAAGTCCTCATGGGTCCCACGAGTCTCCACGCTCATAGCTTTACAGGCTGGGCCATGATGAGGCTTCCCATCCACCACCAGGAGAAACTGCCCACTCCTCATGTGTCCTGCCATCTCTGTTCAGGGAATTCCCAGAAGCTTCCAGATGGTCTTTGGGTGCCTGTGTGAGATGCCATCATAGGTAAAGCCCCATTAACTGTGTAACACCTTCTCTCCAATTTCAGTGATTCCATTTGGAGTCACAGATCCAGGATCCTTCCCAAGAGCCATGTAATTCCTACATCCAGTGGAGGAATTAAAAAAACAAACAAACAAATGACAGACCTCATCAGCTATTCATTCATGATACATTGAGGAGGAAACCATCAGAATGAACACTTATTGAAAAAACAGCATGTGTAGCCCTTCTAACATAGAAATAATCACAAAAATATGTTTTCTTCTAAAGCAAGCAATATGCAAAAAAACACAAAGCAGTTCAAAAGTTACATTTTTTAAAGTATCACGTTTCATCATTAAAATTAAATCTTAACAATAAAATAACTTCCACCATTGACTCATATTGATTTAATTTCTAAAATAACAACCTAGTTTTATTATTTCTCGGCAGCTTTCCTATAAATACTTTACAAATACACCCACTCACATCCTTATCTTCCAAGAACATGAAAAGCTAGCTCATATTTTTATATAGCCCAACTTACTTGTTGCACCCACTTTGCAAAAGCACCCCAGGGTAGTTGGGGAAATAAATATGAAATAAAAATAGAGTTGCCTTCCATGCCTGTGTTATGGTGTCAGACAGCACAGTGAGCAGTGATTGGTCCTTTGGGAGATGACATGGGAACAATATGGGGTCTGAGTGCCATTTGTCACCATAACTAAGAGCTAAGTGAAAGCAAATCTCTACCTTAGACTGTAGTGAAATCAACTTAGGAACCTGTCACCCTTGGGCCTGTCCACTCTAACTTCCAAGGCCATCTGAGAATCATAGGAGAGACTCGGCCAAACGGAGAAGGGCCATGTTGGTGCTGGGAACAGAAGTCCTCAGTACCTGTGTGACAGATGGCCTTGATGAGAGACAGCTGCAAAGGCAACAAGGGTCTTTGCAAGCAGGCAAGGACTTGTCTTCTGAGCTGAGTGGTGGGGTGCACACCCCAGGTGTGTGAACTAGGGGCTTGCAACCAGTGCCCCTAGCAAGAAAGCTGGGGTGAGCTGGGAGGTAGAAAGGGAGGGCAGAGGGTTCTAGTTGCTTTGGGAGAAATAATTATCACTGAATTACCATATTTCAAATTTTGACATGGGAATGTCTGAGGATCATTATTAAAAACGACTCCAGAATGAAGTCTTAAGCTTAAGGCTTTTTTTTTCATAAAAAAAAATGCTCCTTAATCTGGTAACCTGTAAGTGACAATACACTTGGCTAGACCCTGCATGGAGAGGGAGCACAAAATAAAATTCATGACTCACATGAGATTAGTTGTCTTCCATTCAATTTAGATTTTTGCTATTAATAGTGCTGACTACCAACTTGAGGACCCTTGCAGTACTGTCTGGTGGATGCAGAAGGTATAGCTGAGATTTCCCCATACAAAATATTAGCTTGTAATCCCAGAGAGCTGCCCACCAGCACAAGGAGCCAGACATAAAGCATAGATCACAGACTAATAACAGCCAGCTTTAGGTACAAGAATTATGGACTGAACACCTCTTAGTATTTAACAAGTCAAAACATTTTTAAAGTTCATAAAATGAAATACTAAAAATAAAAATAACCCCCAACCACACAACTCTAGGTGCCTAGGCCCTTGATGCCCACCTGACGCAGATACAAAAGTCACGGGGGAACAAGACACCTTTCCTAACTAATGTGGAACATTCTAGCACATTCTCTGTCTGCCTGGTATCTCTGAAGCTGGGCATGCCTATCCTTTGTGCCTTAGGGAAACCATCGCTTTAGTGAGATCAAGCAGAAAAGAATTCAGCAGACATTTACCAAACTCCAGCAACAATCAGACAACGTCCAAATTTCTACAAATATGCATGTAAAATATTTTTCATACATCCCTAAATAAAAACCAATCTTGCCCAAGAAACAAAAATCACAGGTTTTAGGCATCCGTCCAATAGCAAATGTCCCAGGAGTCTAATGCATTTGAGTCCAACATGATTAAGCGTAGTTAATCTCCCAAAGTTCAGAGTTGGCAAATGTTTAAAATGTGACCACTTGGTGAGGGTTTACCCCATCCTTTTACATACACACCATAAATAAGAATACCCCGATAAATGTCCTTGCATGTTCATAAAGTATCCTGAATATTATTGTATATTGTGGACAAAATAAAACTAAGTGTGTCTGATGGCTCCATGAATATGCTGGGTATACCACTCAAATGTCCTAAACACAGCATCAACAATGACCGTCCAGGAAAGGAGAGCTACAATTCTCTCAAAGAATGAGGCTGGCAAACCAGCCAAGCAAGTGAAAACAAATCTTGCCATTAAGCCTTCCTGTAAATCAGGGAGAATGTGAGTGCTTTGAAAGCTCCCCCGAAAGCCAAGAGGCAGAGCTAAAACTTACGACTGTCCAGGCTTGTCGGAAGGCAGCAATAAGTGAACCCCCATTCAGAAACCAGTGACTTTCCAATAACATCTGGAAGATAGATGTTGAGTCAGGAAGAGGGGGAAGAAATGCTGATCTCAGTCACAAGCTATTTATTTGCTTTGAGTATCTTTTTCTAGAACACTGGTGGAAGAAAAGACAGAGAACGAGCTTGCACAAGAAGGAGCGAGCCATCTCTCTTCTGAAGCTATATTGGACACAGAGGAGATCACACTGCTTTGTCACCAAACTGAAGAGGAGGATGGTTCTGAGTAGACGTGGAATAGTAGCAATCCATGGGAAGGTGAGGCAGGTGCCAGACAGGTGAGGGTCTGCTGGAGGTGGCTGGGGGCCAAGTGACTTTTGAGTGACTGACTTTCCACGTCCAAGTGCAGAGGAGAGGCTGGACTCCTCCATTCCCACCAGCACTGCAGGCCTGACCCTTGCCAGACCCTGGGGGCACCATCCTGCGTATTTCCTCGTGGCCACCCCAAGGTGCCACCATGGGCCATCACACCTCCTTTCCTCCGAGCAAGAAACCAGTTGTGATAGAAACCTGTCTGGCCTTGCTGGTTTGAGCGAAAAGTGAGCAGGCTCCTTCTTTTCAAAAACCGTGCCTAATGGCAGTTCCTCCTTGCCCTTTGTGGGCTTCTGTGGGCTTCTGTGCTCATCGTGGCCAGAGCCACAATCTCTCCACCACAGTCACTAATAGTAGGGCCCCAGCTTCTCATATCCCAAGTAACTGGGCCACTCGGGAAACAGGCCATAGGAACACCGAGGGCTTCCAAACTGGTCAAAGGCTATTCCAAAATCCGGCCCGTTCTGCGGCTCCATCAGGCCCTGGGAGGCCTGGAGCTCCGCCCGGATGATCCTGTAGTTCCTGCCCTTGTTGCTGTCCCAGAACTCCTGGCCATTACACTTGAAGCACACGGCGAACTCCATTCTCTCATACGACTGGATCTTCTCTGGCAGTCTGATGTCAAAGGAAAACGTGTCCCTGTCCGAGCCAGCGTAAGTGTCCTTCACGTATCGGCACGGAAAGTCTGTAAAGCTTTTCCAGGTGTCAAATGTCATTCTGATTTTCACGATCTTCTCGAATGCCAGGTTCTGAACCTTCACGGTGCCCGCGATGGCTTTGTCCTTCAGCACACAGTTCTCCAGGCAGACGTGGTTGGCCTGAAGTCGGTTTCGGAAGTCCAGGTAATCTGCAGAAGGCTGCGAAAAATCCAAGACAAAGCTCTCGCTCTCTGCTGTCGTCAGACTCACGATGTTGTCCAGCAGCTCGGTGATGTTAAATGGAATATCTAACGGGTCATCGAATTCGGAGAACACTTTCACCATTGTCAGGGCCAGCCCTTGATGATCGGCAAAGGACACCCGCTTCTTCACTTTCCTCTCCTGCACCGTGGGGGCCACCAGGCCGCTGGCTTCGTCCTTGCTGCCCAGCTGGATACAAGGCCTCAGTGGCTTGGTCAGTTTCGGGGAGATCTTGAAGGAGAACCGCTCTCGGCGCAAGGAAGGGGCCATGCTGCTGTATCTGTACTCCACGTCCACGGCCATCCCGGGGCTAGACGCGTAGGCTAGAATGCTGGCAGAGAGGAGAAAGAAAGAAAATGGGAAAGAGATCAGATAGGTGTTTAAGCCCTCATCTTGGCACAGACTAGTGAACAATGTTGCCTTTCATCCAGGCCCAAGTGGCCATTGTCCAGTGCCCACTCAGGTGTGGTCTCACAGGGGAGATTGTGTGAATGGGGCGGGGCTGGGAAAAGCAACAGGAAAGGATGTATCTCACTCGGTTCTAAGCTAAGTCACGTGCCATCTGGTGGGATGTCTTGGGAGGATCATGAAAAAGGCATCAAGAATTATGGCCTTTTCTCCACATTGTCAAGTTTCTCAACTGATTTGACTAAAAGAGCCCTGTTTTGGTAGATTACAGCCCACAAACAGCTGTCCTGAGTTAATATTGCCATTTATATTATTAATCGACCAGTCAAAGATGTATACATTTGTAGAGTACAGCATGATTTAAAAAAATATGTATTTGTAAGCAGAGAGAGAGAGAAAGATAGAAAGAAGAGAGGCAGATAGAGAGAATGGGTACACTGGGCCTCCAGCCACTGCAAACGAACGCCAGATGCTGAAAACAAACTCCAGATGCATGCACCACTTTGTGCATCTGGCTTTACATGGGTACTGGGGAACTGAACCCCCGTCATCAGTCTTTGCAGACAAGCGCCCTGACCGCTGAGCCATCTCTTCAGCCTGAGCATGGTGTCTAGATATATGCATACATTGTGAAATAGCTAAACTATTTAACATATGCATTACCCATATACTTATAACAATTTTATGTGCATGTGCACCGAGAGCACTGAGCAATTTTCAAGGATGTAATATTATTAACTATAGCCACACTAATGTAATCCATCATGTGATGCATTCCTCCTTTGGAACTAAAATCTTATTTTCTTTGATCTACATTTACCCAGGTCCCTCATGTCCAGTGTCTGGCAACCACTACTCCACACTGCTTTTGACACAGTGTCTTCCAGGCTTGTCTCCATGTTTCTACAAATGACAAAATCTTATTCTTTTCTATAGCCAAACACATTTCTTTTTGTGTATACACCACGTTTTCTTTAACTATTCATCCACTAAAGCACACTTAGTTTAATTCATATCTTTGCTATATTTTGAGTGAAGATATGAATCAAAATCTTTTTTTGAGTGATATATGAACATAGGTGCATGCATATCTCTTCCATCGACTGATTTCATATCCTTTGAATATGTATTCTAAATTTGATTACTGGGTCATATGGTAATTTTATGTTTATCTTTTGAGGTATTTTCCATAATAGGTGTACTAATTTATATCCCTATCAACAGTGTATAACGATTCCTCTTTCTGCACATCCTTCAATACTTGTTACCTTTAATCTTTTGACAAAAAACACACATTCAAACAAGCATGAAGTGTTATCTCCTTATGGCTTTAATTATACACACTGATTTCATTTGTTATAAAAGTAATGAATTCACTATAGATATATTAGCTTGGTGCTTATTCTATGCTAGGCTTTAAGCTACACACTGGGTTCACTGGTGAAGATGGACACAAACTTGTTTTCACTTATGGTGAGAGTTTTATATTCCAACATATCTTTAAAAGAAAAAAACAGGGCTGGGGAGATAGCGCAGTGTTTAAAGACACTTGTTTGCAAAGCCTGCTGGTCCAGGTTCAGTTCCCCAGCACTCACATAAAGCCAGACACAAAAAGTGATACGGGGCTGGAGAGACTGCTCAGTGTTAAGGTGCTTGCCTGCAAAGCCTAAGGACCTGGGGTCGATTCCCCAGTACCCACATAAAGCCAGATGCACAAGGAGGTGCATGCACCTGGAGTTTGTTTGCAGTGGCTGGAGGCCCTGGTGCACCTGTTCTGTCTTTCTATCTTTCTCTTTGCTTGCAAATAAATAAATATTTTAAAATAATGTATGAGGGAGAGAGAGAAGGGAATTGGGGGTACCATCACAAGACTTGCTCATACAATGTACCTAATTATTGACAATAAACATGTTAAAAATGCATGGATTTATTAAAAAATCATTTAAAACAGGCAAAGCCTAACAACCCGGGTTTGATTCCCCAGCACCCACATAAAGCCAGGCGCACACAGTGCTGCATGCATCTGGAGTTCATTTGCAGTGGCTGAAGGCCCTGGCACACCCATTCTCTGTCTCTCTGTCTCACTTCTCTCTGTCTCTTTCTCCTTGCAAATAAAATATTAAAAAAAAAAGAAAGAAGAAAGAAAAAAATTCCAAGTAGTCCACAGTGGAAAGAATTTAAGAGCCAGACACAAAACAGCCTTGATAGTCGTCACTTGCAGTGCCCCACACTACCTACACAAGACCTCCATAATGGGAGGAAAAGATAATGATAACGAAACAAAATAGGGCCTCATTGAGAGGGGGAGGGGATATAAGGGAGGGTGGGTTTGAGAGGGGGAGAGTGGGGGGAAGGGAATTATCATGGTTTATCATCTATCATTATGGAAGCATAAAACATAAAATGTTTTTAAACAGTAGTCCACAAATATGCAAGATATCCAACCTTAAGATTAACTTAAGAAATTTAGATGAGAGGCCGGGCACGGTGACACACACCAGTATTCCCAGATGCTCAGGAGGCTGGATCAAGGAGGATCGGGATTTCAAGGCTAGCCTTGGCTAGAAAGCAAGTTCAAAGCCAGCTTGGGCTACCTCGTAAGACCCTGCCTTAGAAAAACAGAAAGGAAATTTATCTTAGAAATGACACCTGATTTTACTTTTTAATTAGGAAAAATTATAAAAGACAATAACTTTTAACTGAAACAAGAGCACCTGTAGCTCAGGCTAGCCTCAAATTTGCTGTCGCATGTAGCCAAGGCTAGCCTTGAACTCTTAATCCTTCTCTCTTCGCCTCCCAAATGCTGGGATTATAGGTGTTCGCCCCTATGCCCAGCTCAAAGCACAATACAAATATTTTCTTTAGTAAAATACACAGAAATTAATGTACTAAGATGTCCCGTGAGACATTTTAGGACAAGAGAGTGCTCACTAACAGGTACCAGTTTCAAATCAAATGTACCACATTTGGGTTGTTTAATTCTATGTAACTAACATCTTTATCAGAAAAGGATTTAAATGGCATGGGAAAAAGTTTTTATAATCCAGTGTCAATGTGGATAACAGAGGAAATACATTAGTGCATAAATACTAGACAAGAGACAACATTATGGAGATATTTCGATACAAGAACAGAGATACATTGCTCTCCTTTATGGGTGGTTTTCTTCCCCATGGGTTCAGTTCCCTGTGGTCAAGCAAGGTCTACAGAAACTAAATGGAAAATTGCCAAAGCACCTTTGAACCTGTGCACCATTCTGAAACGTATGAAGCAGTCCCCCCAGTCCATCTCGATCCTTCCTGGAAGTGAATCATCCTCTTGGCCAACATAACCATACCACCTGCCTGTCAGTGACTTAGCAGGCTTCTGGAGGGTCAGACCGTCGCAGTACCACAGGATCCCTTCTTTTACTAACTGAGACCCTACAGGACGAGAGCAGTGATGTAAAACAGCATAATCTGTGGCTACAATATGGTTACCTGAACAACTTTTTTTTTAAATCGATTTGCCTATTACCCTTCTAGCAAAGTCAATTAAGTGAACATTTTCAGAGAAAATTTATTTGCAATGATCTGACCTTGTGCTCATGCGAAAGCTCTGGAAGGGAGAATTCTGATTGGATGGGGCAAGATGGCATTACAGATGATATTAATGGGTTGATTTATTATTATTATTTTACCAATTACTTGAATTTAATTCTTTCTGCTCACTGAAAAATTTTATGTTTATGTATAGGAATTACTCTTTCTGTTCCAACTATAATGAAGATAATTTTTGCTTTCCATTAAGACCAAGCTGTTGTGTGTGTGGCCTGAAACCCTGCACCTCCACCAGACATCAGCCATGCTGGATTCCTGCGTGTTTTGAAACTCCAGGTACTATGGAAAGGGAAGGTCAGTTAAAGACTGTTTGTTTGCTTGCAGCCCAGGACAGGGCTCTCCTGAGCTCTGGTCCTGCAAAAGTTCAAAAGCTGAGTTGAAGACTTCGATAATGTGTTTCTGTGGGGCCTCATTTTGCCTTTCAAACAGAGCTGGAGTTGGAGAGGTGAGTTTCTAGTCCGAGCCAGAGCTGAGGAGACAATTCCACTAGCATTTTCAAGAGCCCAATGGTTCTTGCAAGATTTTTCCATGAAAGGCAAAAGTAAGGCTATGATGACCCAGGAGTTAGCCCTGGGAATCCTGTCCTAGGGACAAAGCAGCCCTGTCACTCTTTCTGCAGATCACTCTCATTGCAGGTGAGGCGTATGGCTTTATGGCCTCCATTATAGGATGTGCCTGGTTTCACAGTATATTCAACTTTTATTAATATCTCCAAGAATTGGTGCTGGCTTGGGTTTGGTTTTGTGACCTTTTGCTCGGAATATTCCCAGTAGATTGTGACAAAGATGATGGTCATTCAGTACTCTTAGCAACCAGGTAGTACTATGTCCTAGAAAGGACAGCACCTGGGAGGTGCTTCATGACCAATCCAGTCACCCCATCCCCATCTCCATCCTCTGTCTGCTCCAGCCTTTCCCTCTCTAGGGACAAAACTCAAAACGGGAGGATGTGCATGCACTTTTGAACCATTGGAGGATGACGAAGGATCTGGACACCAGCTGCGGGACAGGACCATGGCATGGAGTAGCTGTTCCGGGTGACAGCAAGGATCTCACGCTGTTTGTCTCTACGTAGCTGCCTCAGAGGTCACCAGTGCTGAATGGAAGAGGAAATGAGGAAGGGTGCCAAGCCAGAGGGTAACTGTCAGGGTTGCTAACCATAATTCCAGCCCTGGTGAAAACTGCAGAGCGCACTGATCGTTATGCAGAAAGGCTTTTTAAAATATTTTATTTATTTATAAGGAGGGGGGTGGAGAATGGGCACATCAGAGCCTCTAGCCTCTGCAAATGGCTCCAGATGCATGCGCCACTTTGTGCATCTAGCTTCCCATGGGTACTGGGGAATCAAACTCAGGTTGTTAAGTTTTGCAGGCAAGCGTCTTAACCGCTGAGCCATCTCTCTCTCCAGCCCCAGAAATAATTTTTTCTATTCTACACTATGACACACTTTCTCAAGATAGCTGGTCACGCTTCGAAGTCATGGTGACTTTTCCTTGTGAGAATAATAGACCTGTGCAGAAAATAACTCCACGACCATCACAACTTCAAGTAGCCTTTTATAGAAAGCAGCCTTTTTTTTGTATTGTATCCAAGACATTTTCTTCCATTCTCATATTCCCTCCTTCCCTGAACACACAGCATTCACACTTGCGTGTGCACACATACACAAATCACAAACACAAGGACCCACACCTCATTAGGTAAGGATTCTGAACCAGGCATAGGACATAGCTTCAGCCATTTTTCATTCCTTCCCAAAATATTTAGTTGATAAAGTTGACATCTTTTCCCTTTTGTGCACAGACCATGGGGACCTTATTGACAGCCTTAAAAGTTATTGGTGCCCCTTCATCCTGTCACCATCCTCAAAAGCATCCTGGAGATAAATATTTGTATGTGGAGCTGAGGAGCAGATAGGTACCAGGGGTACAGTTTCTGCCATCTACAAATGTCCAGGGACAGAAGAGCATGGGCCCCCCCAAACCTCCACCTAGCTGAGCCTTCTGCACAACTCCCTCAGCTTCTCTGGGCTTTAGGATTCTCCCCTGAGGTCCCTTCTAGCTCTGAGCTCCTGGGTTACTGACAATGCCTGCTGGTTCTCTTTCTGCTAACATTCCCCCAAGTGCCTTTGTGGTTTGCCCCAGCCATAAGAATAATTTCCTCCCTCCACTCTTGGCTGACTCCTGACTTCTTCTGGACCCCGGGTCCCTCAGCGAGGCTGGCCACAGGGACACTGCCATCACCACTTTTCAGCAACTTCCCAGTTTACAGGAGTCTTTCCAGCCTTCCCTTAGTTTTGTGTCGGGCCCACGCCCTCTGGTTCGCAGCTACTTTCCTTTTCACATTGGGGACAAGCTGGACGCTCTGCGACTGTCCCCTTCCCCCATGGCCCCCGGAGAGCCTCCTTCCTCGCTGGCCACCTACCTCTCCGGCGGCGCGGGAGCCCCCGGCCCAGCTCGCTGGCCACATGGGAAAGCTCAGAGGGAGGTGGCAGGGGAGATCGCTGCCACCCGGCTACGTGAGCGTCCGTGTGTCCCGAGGCAGGATCTGGGCTCGGTTCCCGGAGGCGAACGGGGAGGAGGAGCCCAAGTTATCACACCAGGGCGGGACCTGGCCACGGGACAGCGCCGCACGAGCACCCCCGCGCGGGCGGGCCATCGCGCCCCGCCACTCTGATCCCGGGACCGTGGTGACCCGAGAGACTGCCAGGTGTGCGTCTTCCTTGTGTACACCAAGAGTGACCTGAACAAAAGTGTCGAGGCGTGGGGCCAAGTCAACACAACTCTACAGCGTTAGGGTTTGGGGAAGCATCTTTCTTGCACGTGTCCCCGAGAGGGACACGCGACTCATCTTTGGGTTCCAACTCTGGGCGGCATCCAGGGTGGGCACTTGCAAGGGGATCCGTTGTCCCAGGCCACCCCCAGGGCCATCCCCATTGACTAGGGTCCCTTCCCACTAGGGTCCCCCGGCTGTCCTCTCCACGCGGGCGCAGCAGCCCTCCAGAGCCCACCAGAGGGACGGCGCAATCGCCAGTGGCACTGGCACAAAGAGGTGCGCCTGGAGCGCCCCTGGCACTCGGGGAGGTACGTACCGGGTACAGCTCAAGGTTCCCGGGGACAGACCCGTCCTCCCGCCGCAGCATGTGTGCGGTGGCGTCCTGGGCTCGGCTCCTTGGGCCGCCGCATCCGTGCGCACCCCCGCCGGCTCCCTTGCTCGCGTCACCCCGGGTCTGGCTCCGCTGCCCTGCGGCGCCTGGTAACTTTCGGGTCTCAACTCCCCACTCGGGTCCCATCCCGGACCTTTCTTTGACGTGAACGCCCCCCGCAGCCAATGGGCGCTCCCGGGACGCGGGCAGCTGACCAATCGGTGTGGCTGGGGAAGAGCAGCGCTCCGCCACGTGATGGGCGGCGTGCGCCCTGGCACCAGAGGAGTCCAGGGTCTGGAGAGGGGCCTCGGGGTCAGGGTTTCAACAGGAGCCCCAGGACCAGTGCCAGGCTGCAGAGATGTCCTAATGCCCAACGTCCCGCTGTAGAGAGAAGGACGTCGGGTTCTGATCGCCTGCAAAATCCCCTCTTCCCAGCAAAGTCCTGGCAAAGCCATGGGCACCAGAGCCTAGAAGGCATTATCATTGGCTCCCTGTACCCGCTGGGCACCCTGGCTCATCCTTCATCCGACGATGGGCATCTCTGAGGCAAGTGCCCCTTTGATCACCATACCCCTCCACACACACACACCTTGGTATTGTCTGTAGACCTTGACTTTCCTTTGCGCACCATGTCTGGGTGTTACTATTTTTTTAAAAAAAATAACAATATTCTTCTCAGAGCAGTGGCACTGGCACTCACCACACACAGTAGTCCAGACAGGATGATACATTTAGGAGACTGCCTGACTTGCATCTGCTCTGTCTGCAAGGCCCCTACAGGATAACCATCTTAAAAACTGCAGTTCCTCCCACCCTGGGGAGGGGGAAGAGGGGATCAAGTTGGTAAGAGCTAGTCACTTTAGGGTGAAGGCTCCAAGTTTTATACTTTTTAATGACTAGTAAAATTTTAGGATGTTGTTAATATGGAATTGCCAACTTTGTAAAGAGCCAATTAAAATAACTATCACCTTTTTATTCCAAGGTAGGGTCTCACTCTAGCCCAGGCTGACCTGGAATTCACTATGTAGTCTCAGGGTGGCCTTGAACTCATGATGGTGATCCTCCTACTCTGCCTCTCTAGTGCTGGGATTAAAGGTGTGCACCACCACGCCCAGCATTATTTTTTTTAAATATTTATTTATTTGAGAATGTGAGAGGGAGAGAGGCACAGAGAGAGAGGCAGAGAGAGAGAGAGAGAGAGAGAGAGAGAGAGAGAGAGAGAGAGAGAGAGAGAGAGATAGCACCAGGGCCTCCAGCCACCACAGACAAACTTGACTCCTGGCTTTCTGGTTTTATGTGGGTCCTGGGGAATCCAACGCTGGGCCTTCTGCTTTGTGGGCAAATGCCTTAACTGCTAAGCCATCTCTCCAGCCCTATTTTTTTTTTAAAGAGGAAATTCCTTTTTTTTTCCCAGACAGGGTCCTGCTATTTATCTCAGGCAACAAAAATAAGAGCATATTTTCAGTAACTCAGTGGATATGTTTAACTTCATGAAATACATTGAATATTCTGGGTTCAGGAATTTCTACTCCAAGGGCTTTAAGGTCAGTTTTTCAATTTTACTAGGTATGCAGGACTAAAACACTAACTACTTACAACTACAACTACAAACCTTGGGCTTCTAAGAGGGAGCTTCCCAGACGGAGGTATCCACTCGGAACCTTACATGGTGATCATTAGTCGTCAGCTTCTTCCTTGTTTTCTGATTGGCAGACCTGATAAAGGACCACCTGTGAAACCTGCTATTGGTAGGCAGCTGGCAGGTTCCTTTTGCCAACTCTACCCTTCCTTTCATTGGCTGTGAGTAGACTGAACCTGAATGAAGCCAAGTGCTGGCTGCATTTCTCAAATGCAGTGAGCGTGTTAGCAGAGTGAACCAAGATAGAGCCAACAGGTATTGCGAAACTGATGCAGGCAAAAGTGTGATCAGAACCAAGGTGGGAAGGAGTGGGGAGGAGTGACTATGAGTTTATAGCATGAGGGTTTGGAAGCATCTTTATTCCATAGATCTAGGAAACCGGGGGTAATAATTTCCCCTGTGGTTTTAGATGACTATTTCAGATCTGCAGAAAGGGGCTAAACTTAGTTGCGGCACCCCACAGTCTCGGTAGCAAGGAGTGTGGCGTCAATGAGTTTGAAAAGAGCAGTCTTTTTTGGTGATCAGAATAGCCCTGGGAAGGGAGCTCTGGAGGACTATGCCAGCAGAAGACAGGGGCTCAGAGCAGGAGAACTGGCTAGATCCTTCCTTGGACACCATAGTGTGTGTCCCCCCTCCCCTGCATAGCAACAGATGGAAAGTGAACATGGAAAATTCCTTAGTCAATGCACACCAAGTTCCTTTGTAAATTACTGGCATTGAATTTTAGTCTTAATTTCACTTATTAAAAACCACCCCCCAGAAAAAATAAACTAAAATAGTTAGCGTGGCAGAGCATAGAAATGAAGTCTTCCTTCCATCAACCGTTCTTTTGCAGGGTTGTCAGTAGTGGTACTGTCTTCCTGTTTGAACTGAGGTTCATCTGCAAATGTCAGCCCTCAGTCATTCAACAGTCCATTATCAAGTCGCTGTTAGAAATAGAAAAACAAGAAGTCAGTATTGGTTTTGATCAAAACCAGAAAAAGGCACAACAGAGAAAGGAAATTATAAACCAGTTTTATTTCCTTTTAAAATATTTTGTTTATTTATTTGCAAGGAGAGAGAGAGAGAGAGAGAGAGAGAGAGAGAGAGAGAGAGAGAGAGAGAGAGAGAGAGAATGGGTGAACCACTGCAAAGAAACCACAGATGCATGGGCCACTTTGTGCATCTGGCTTTAGGCAGGTACTGGGGAATTGAAACCAAGTCGTTAGGCATTGCAGGCAAAGGTCTTAACCACCGAGCGATCTCTCCAGGCCTAAACCAGTTTTCTTGATGAGCATAGGTGTTGTAGTTAACTTTCTCTGTTGCTGCGCAGAAAGAACCCAAACAAAAGCAGCTTGTGGAGGAATGGGTTTATTAGGCTTATGGACTCAAGGGGAGACTCCATCCTGGCAAGGAAAATGATGGCATGAGCAGAGGGCTGGGCATCACCTCCACCACAGCACTGCAAACAATGGCAGGAAGGTGCGCCAAACACTGGCAAGGGGGAGCTGGCTTATAACCCCCATAAGCCCGTCCCCAACAACACAGCTCCAGCAAGGTTGTAAAACCCAAACTGCCATCAGCTGAGGATGGATCACTGAGAACACATTCATTTGTTTGTGGGGACACCTGAATGAAACCATGACAATAGGTACGAAAGTTTTCAATAGAATACTTACAACCTGAATTCAAGAAAATACCAAAAAGATGATTCACCTATGATCGAGTTGGTTTTATTCCAGAGATATAAGGAAGGTTCAACATATCCAATTGATAAACACAATACATCACGTAAATGGACTTAAGGACAAATCACATGATCATTTTAATAGATGCAATAAAGTTTCTGATATAATCTAACATCTCATTATGATAAAGACTCTGAAGGAACTATGAATAGAAGGAACAGATTGCATTGTAATAAAGGCTACAAAAGATAAACCTATAGTCAACATTATACTAAGTGGCGAAAAACTCATTAAAAAATCAGGAATAAGATGAAGGTGCCTACTTTCTCCACTACTATTTAATATAGTTCTTAAAGTCTTAGCTACAGCAATAAGCCAAGAGAAGGAAAGAAAAGGGATACAAATAGGAAAGGAAGAAATCAAACTATCCGCATTTGCAGATGTCATGATTCTATATATAACAGACCCAAATGACACTATCAGAAACTTCTTTGAACTGATAAACACTGTTTTTGTTTGTTTGTTTGTTTTGGTTTTTTTCAAGGTATAGTCTCACTCTAGCCTGGAATGCACTCTGTCATCCCAGCGTAGCCTCAGACTCACAGCAATCCTCTTACCTGTGCCTCCTGAGTACTGGGATTAAAGACATGAACCACCATACCCAGCTTCTGATAAGTACTTTTAGCAAAATGGTAGGATACAAAGTTAACATCAGTTAACAAACATGCACAGAAAAGAAACTAGGAAAACAATCCCATTTCTTATTGCCTCAAAAATATTTGGGGGGGGGCAGGGCAAATGGTTTATCAGTTAAAGGTGCTATCCTGCAAAGCCTGCAGGCCTGGGTTCAATTTCCCAACACCCACATGAAGCCAGATGCAAAGTGTGCCATGTATCTGTGATCCCAGTGTGCCTACAACAATGGGAGGCTGTACAATTTCCTTCCTGTTGCTGAGTCAAAATGCCCATCAGAGGAAAGGATTTATTGCAGGAATACAGTTTTGTTGGGAATCTTCATCATGGCAGAGAAAGCGGGCTCACATTATACATCTGCAGGAGAGAGAGAACGGCAAGGAAGCTGGGTGTGGTGGTGCACTCTTTTAATCCCAGCACTTGGGAGGTAGAGGCAGGAGGATCACTGTGAGTTGGAGGCCCCCTGAGACTACAGAGTGAATGCCAGGTTAGCCTGGGCTAGAGTGAGACCTTACAGAGAGAGAGAGAAAGAGAGAGAGAGAGAGAGAGAGAGAGAGAGAGAGAGAGAGAGCAGCAAAAGCAAGCTAGCTCTCAATATCTAGTAGGCTAATCAACCCCAAGGTCTTCCTTCAGCTACACACCTCCTCCAGCAAGGCTCCACCTCCCAGGGGCTCCACCAACTGGGGACTAAGTAGGCTTAATCAGAAACACTTGAGGGAAGTTTACGGATCAGCTAGTTAGAGGTTCCTTTGAAGTCAGTGCCAATTCATTCACAATATCAAGAGACCCTGTCTCAAGAAAGGGTGGAGCACAGATGCCTTAAGGTTGTCCCCCGACCTCCCATATGTGACATGGCATGGGTGCTCATACATACACACACATGCCCCACACATACATTAGAAAAATATTTTAGAATAAATCAACCTAATGAAGGGAATGGAAGATATCTATAATGGAAATTTCCACATGCTGAAGTAATTGAAGTAGACACTACAAGATGCACAGATATCCCATGCTCATGGATTAGAAAAATTAATACTGTGAAATGTCCATCTTATCAAAAACAAGCTACAGATTCAATGAGATCTCAATACAATTTCTAATGCCATTCTTCAAAGAAATAGAAAATCAATCGTGAAATTTACATGGAAGCATATCCTGAATATCAAAGCAAGCTGAGTTAACACTGCAAAGGCTTCGCCATGCTTGCTTTCAAGTGATGGCTCAGAGCTATAGTCATACAAACAGCATGGTACTGGCACAAAACAGTCACATAGTTCAATGAACTAGAACAGAGACCCAGATACAAACTACAGCTACAGCCACCTGATATTTTAAACATGTCGGGGCTGGAAGGATGGCTCAGAGGTTAAGGCACTTGCCGGCAAAGTCTAGCGACCCTGGTTCGATTCCCCAGTACCTACATAAAGCTGTTTGTAGCAGCTAGAAGCCCTGGTGCTGACTCTCTCTCTCTCTCTCTCTCTCTCTCTCTCTCTCTCTCTCTCTCTCTCTCGTGTCTGCTTGCAAATAAACAAAAATAGTTTTTTTTTTAAAGATACACTAGCAAAAAGACAGTCTCTTCAAGAAATGATGCAAGGAAAATTGGGTATACACATGCAGAAGAATACAACGACACTCCTATCTCTCATCCTGTAAAAATATCAACTCCAAATAGATTAAGACCTGTAAAGACTGATACTTTGAAACTGTTAGAGGAAAATGTAGGCCAACACTTCAACATATAAGCATAGGCAACAACTTTCTGATAGGGCTTCATTTGTTCAGGAAATAATGTCAATACTTGACCAAAGGGACTTAATGAAATTAAGACTCCTGCCCAGCAAAGGAAACAACCTGGTAAGAGACAGACTGCAGAATGGGAGAAAGTATTTGCTAACTGTGCATCTCATAGATGATGAATATCCAGAATATACAAAGAACTCAAAAACACAAAGCAAGAAGTCAAACAGAGCTAGGCATGGTGGCTCACACCTTTAATACTAGCACTCAGGAGGCTGAGGTAGAAGGATCTCCCTGAGTAAGATTCTGCCTCAAAAAAAAAGTCCAAAAAACAAATCAATAAATGACCTCATGAAATGAACACACAGTTCTCAAAGTATTCAGTACCAATGGCCAATAGATATATAAAACGATGTCCCAGCATTACTGGCCATCACCGAAATGCAAGCCAAAACTACATTGAGATTTCATCTGACCCTAGTCAGAATGGCAGTCATTGATAAAATAACTAATGCTCATGAGAATGCAGACAACAGGGAGCCCTCAAACACTCCTAGCAGAATATAAACTGCCCAGATACTGTGGAGGTTCCTCACAAAAACTCAAATTAGATTGCCCATGTAACTCAGCTATAACCCTGGGTATTTACCTGAAGGACTCTAAATCAACACAGCATAGAGATGTTTGCATCAATTGCTTATTGCAGCACTATTCACAGTTACTAACTTATGGAACCAACCTAGGTGTCTGTTATCGTCAGCCACATGCTGCTAGGGTGAACCTCTAAACCAGGCATTGTTATGGGAGGAAGGGGAAGTTCCATTATGGTGAAAGAGGCTGGTCCCCTTTCACAGGTCCAAGGAGAGAGAGAAAGAGAGAGAGAGAGAGAGAGAGAGAGAGAGAGAGAGAGAGAGAGAGAGAGAGAGAGAGAGAATCATCAGACCTCAAACTACAAACCACAGAAACTCCGGGTTTGAGCTCAGACTGCTCTTTGCATATGTATATCTGGAATTACAGACCCACCCCAGAAACACCTTAGGGCTGGACTTTCGAATCTCCCAAGATGAGACCTCCTCCAGCCAGGCAGCTGGAGAAAAGCGTTTACTAAACTTCTGAATCTATTGGGGACATCCATTCAAACTACCACAGTGTCCAATAGCAGAGGAATGAATGAAGACAATGTGGATTATAGGCACAGTAGATTTTCCTTTTCAGCTAAAAAGTAAAAGGAAG